>JASDQU010109253.1:97078-113846 GCA_032191745.1 Picea mariana
ATGTTGTAGGGGATAGTCAGCCCTACCTAAAAGACCCTCCAATCGACCAGATAAGTCGACTTCACAAGTTGAATGTAGAAGTCGGTCGAATAAATAGTTAGAGTCGATCAACCAAAAGTTCAACTACAATCTCAAGTGTATATATATATATATATTGTGTGTGTGTGTGTATGAATAGGGTAATAGAAGAAATGTTATGTTGTTTTTGTATATAATAAAGGGCATATTTTTGGTTATCCCACTACTTTTTGTATGCTTCCATGTATGTCTATGTGTGTATGTATATAATTTTGTAACATGTGTTTCTTTGTGTAAGGAACTATTGGTGACCTTCTTGTACTTTCCCTTGGACAACAACAATTTCCACTGACAACAAGGAAACATGGTTCAATAATGGTAGTGGTGGATAAATTGACAAAGGATGATCATTTTGTTCAAGTGAAGATAACTCATACAACAACTAATATTGCAAAAATTTACATGAGGAAAATTGATAGGTTGCAAAGAATACCTAAGGAAATTGTTTCAAACAGAGATACAAAGTGTACTTCAAACTTTTGTAGAGGATTATTTAAAGTTTTTTGTACAAATATAAATTTTAGCACATCATATCATCCATATTCAGGTGGGMAAATAGAGATATTCAACCAAGTGATTGAAGACATGTTGAGAATGTATGTGATGGACAAGCCATCTAATTGGGAAGATTATTTGAATTTGGTTGAGTTTTCTTACAATAATGGGTATCAATATTCATTGAATATGAGCACATTTGAGGCTTTGTATCATAGAAAATGAAATACTCCAATGATTTGGGACAGCCCAACAAATAGAGTAGTACTTGGGCTAGAATTGCTCAAGGATATGCAAGATCAGATGGTTAAAATTAAGAAGAATTTGAAAGTAGCATAAGATAGACATAAGAGTTACGTAGATAAGATAAAGACATCTAGATAATTTAAAGTGGGAGAACATGTTCTTTTGAAAGTGAATCCCAAGAAGATCTCATTAAATTTGGCAAGTTGCACAAAGCTAGTAGCCAGATTTAGTGGTACATTTGAGATATTGGACCGAATAGGGTTAGTTTCAAACATGCTTGCATTTCCTTCTTCCATGAATGTGCATAATTTATCTCATGTCTCTCTACTAGAAATGTATGTACATGATCCTAACCATGTTATTGATTGGAATTTGATTCAGGTGGAGCTAGAAGGATACTTTTAGGTCCAGCCAATGTGCTTATTGGATAGGAAAGTTAAAGTTCTCCAGAATTGAGCCATAGGATTGGAAAAGGTTTAGTGGACCTGCTACGGTCTTGAAGATGCTACTTGGGAGCATGAGGATGCCAAGCAGGAAGAGTACCAATGACTTTTTGAATACTTTGAAATTTTATTTTTTGATTTTGTATATTCACTAAGAATAGTGCCAAAATAAGGGGGTGGGGAATGTAATACCCCAGTTTTGAGTCCCTAGATTAATAATGTACTTATGTTTATTTGATGAAAGTTCAGAGTTCCTCTAAAGTTGAAAGGATGGAGTGTTTGGAAATGTAATACTTTGAATACATTAATAAAATACATTGATGGCTGCAAGATAGACAAGGACAAAGATATGGGGATTTTATTCCACAAGAGGGGGGGGATAAAGGGGCTAAGTAATTTTATTATATTTTATTCACCTATTTTGTAATTAGTTGGGAAAAGGGGTTCCATTAACTTATTTGGGAAGGCCAAGTGGTGCTTTATTTACATGTAATTATATAAACTCCACTTTTGGGTTTTTTGGGGTTCAATCACTCATTCCATTTTGGTTCCTCATTCATTCTTGTTCTTGGTTTGGACATGGGAGATGAATTAAGGGAAGAGAAGAGTAATTGCTTGTTGGTTGTAAGAAAATGTTGATTATTCTAGAAAGGAATGGATGCATGTGTGCATGATAATGATGGAAGTTGCGAAAAAAATATCCACAACTGAGAATCCTCGGAGTTTCTAGTTTTAATATTTCCTGACCAGTAGCACCGTAGCCCTGGAAAAGAAGTCGAACATCATGAGGGACTGCATTATAGAGAAACGGGTTCATTTCTTTGGGTTGTATAGGTTGAAGGGGAAGAGATATGGTAAACTAGGATTGATGTGATATTGGAAAAACCGTGAGAACTATATAGCTAGTTGTGTGTGTTAGAGTCAGCCTAGGACCCATCCTTGTGGATTCATAGCCCTGGCTTGAGGGTGACTTGTTGTTGAGATCTAGAACACCAATGAAATGCCCAATGTCTGTAGCTAGTTGGTTAATGTTTATTTGAAAATATAAGTGTTCTTTACGTTTTCTTTGTAATTTATATTCCACTATGTATTTATTATCTTTGATCTATGTTTTTATATCATGCATGTTTGTTGTTAATTCTATGTATAACCTCTTTTTCCTTTAATTTAAAGTTTAGCATGATTCTTGATTATTGCCTGTGTGTTATCATCCTCATTTATTCTAATAATTGGTAACAAAATTCATAATTGTCCCAAGAAGTAAATTTTAGAGGTACCAAACTTGATGTGTTCATTACATATATGTTTCATAGAAAATCCTTTTGGGTTTGTTGGTGAAGGGTATGTCACAAGGTACCTTCAACCAACAGTTACTTTGGAGGTGCGAATCCCTTCAAGGTATAAGTTAACTTTGATATTCATTTATTTTAAGGTTATATAGATTCCAACACTTTGGAAAAATGGTTATGTCAGCTAGATCATTATCTCTCTATCCAAAATTTTCCCAACAGTGAAAAAATCACCTTCGCGCTCCTTAAATCCCTTCCCCGTGTTAGATATTGGTGGAAACTTACAATGAACAACACTCTAGAGATGAATTTGCAACTTTTGGGCCCGAACCCACTTGGGAGGATTGTTTTTATTCCCTCAAGGAGAAATACTACCCTATTGGAAACTACAATGATTGGTACACAAGATGGAAAATTTTGTGTCGGGAGAGAGACCATATGGTGCCAGAGTAAAGAAACATCTTCCATACCTTGTTCATAAAGTTGGGTATTAAAAAATCCAAGAAATACCTGGTTTTGAAGTACCACACTATATAGGCACATCCAAATAGATATGGATTTCATGGACATCTCCTTACTAGGAGTCACTTACCGATATGTTTTCAAGATTGAGAAAAAGTTCAAGAAAAATAATAAGAAGTATTTTAGTTCTACAAACCCGTGATAGAAAAAGCATGATAAAGGTAGCATCAACTCCCAGAACAATGGACACAAAAAGGATTTCCAACCTTATGAAAACCATTCCAAGCCACAAGCAAACAGGGGTAATAGGAAGTCGAAGAAGGAAAATGAAAAGTGGTGCAATTTCCACAAAATCCCTTGGCACAACACTAATGAATGTCACTCCCAAAAATAATTGTTGGTTGAGCTGAAAGCTTTAGAGTTAGATGTAATATTAGACTCATATTTGGAACCAAATAAGGGAAAATAGGCCATTGACACAAAACCCAGTGTCACCATCACTACCAGAAAGGTCCATCTAGAGGAACCAAAGGATCCTGAAGAATGGGGGCACCTCTTCCACTCACAGATGTGGGTGAAGGGGACCCTACTATAATTCATTATTGAAAACAATAGCCAAAATGACCTAATATCAGTAGACCTCATCAAGAGGTTGAACCTAACAATGATGTTGTATCCTTATCCATACATTATTGGTTGGCACATCCAAGGGAGAGACATCCGTGTAAGTCCACAATGTCGCCTAAACTATGAAATCAATACCCTCAAATAGGAGGTATGTTTGATGTTTCCCCACTTAAAGCTTATGATGTCCTTTTAGGACAACCATATATATTGAAGTGTCATGTTATTTACAAATCTAGGTGATGTAGTGTCATTATTACTTTGGGAGATCAACTCTACAGGGTACCAGAGGAAGTCCCAACCACCATGGTCTCTTTAATCTCCATGAAGTAGTGCAAAAAGGTAATCTCTAAGAATGGGAATTTTTTCCTCTTTATGGTATGGTTGGAAGGTGAATAGAAGATCACTGCAATCTTCAAAAAATCTATGAGAGGTCCCTCTACAAAGAAGAATCAAGTGGGCAGGATATTAGAAGAAAAAAAAAAAAAAAATTCTCACCTACTAAAGTGGATTTCCACTATTAGGTAAACCACTTAATTGATTTGAAACCTGGTGCTCCTCTACCTAATGACCCTGTATATATAGCACTCTATTCTGGAGAATGAAGAAATCAAACACTAGATCCAACATATAATTATAAAGCGACATATTAGACTAAGCTCCTCACCTTGTGGGATCCCAATTGCTTTGGTTCTAAATAAGAACATGACATGGAAACTGTGTATTGATTACAGATACCTAAACAAGATCATTGTCAAGAACCAGTACCCAATCCTCTTAATCGACGATCTTCTATTTCATCTTAAGGGTGCTAAATTTTGCAGTAAGATTTATATCAATTCGGGCTACCACCAAGTATTGATCGAGCAAATTGATGTATGGAAGACAACCTTCAAGTCTAAAGAAGGTCTCTTCAAGTGCTTGGTCATGCCTTTCGGCTTGACTAGTTACCTGAACAAATTCATGCGGATGATGAATGATATATTTCATCCATTCACAAACTCATTTGTGGTTGTATATCGAGATGCCATCCTCATCTTTAGAAAAAACTAGGAGGAACATTTGGAGCACATTTAGCAGGTCCTAGGAACCCTATGACAACACAATTGATATGCCAATTTGGAGAATTGTTCCTTCGACATCTAGAGAATTTACTGTTTTGGATACATCGTGGGTGACCAAGGGTGGAGCTAAGGCCAAGTTTGTTTAGGCTACGCCACAACACCAAACATTATAGGATTTGAAATTTTGTCTCTGCTCAGCACCAATCCTTATTTTTCTATACCTGCAACAACCATTTGATATTGAGACCAATGCTTCAAGTTATGTTATCGAGCAAGTCCTCACTCATTATGGGCATCCAATGGCTTATCATAGTGAAACACTATTTGATTTTGCTTGCATATTCCCCACCTATGATAAAAATATGTACTCCATTGTGTAGGCATGATGACAGTGGAAGAATTACTTTCTAGAAAAGGAAATTATCATCCACATTGATCATAGGCCTATGAAATTCATGCAGAAACAAGGAAATTTATAGAATAAACTCCCTTAGAAGTGTTCCACATACCTGCAACAATTCCACTTGAACATCAAGTGCAATAAGGGCAACACTAACCATGTTGAAAAATTCCTCATTCAACCCCCATTTATGGTACTAACCACAGTTCTTAACTCCTATGGGCATGAGACCTCCAGGTGGACACAATTATACAATAGTGAATCTATCTTTGTTGCTAGCTATCAGACATTGAGCATAGGAAAACCAATTCTAGACTTTTATCTTCAAGATGGACTATTATTCCATATGATCCATCTATGTGTTCCTTCAATAAATCATGTAAAGATGATTTGGGAATCTCATTATAGTCAAGTGGAAGAACACTTTGGAGTGGAAAAAAAATTGGAAGTACTTCAAAATATTTTTTATTGGTTGAAGCTTCAAAATGATGTGACCAATTATATCAGATCCTACACTACCTATGCCATTTCCAAACTCATGATTAAGAAATAGGGGCTATACACCCCTCTGCCTACTCCTGATAGGCCTTGGGAGTCCATATCCATGGATTACATGTTTGGTCTACCTTCAACCAAACATGTTAATGACTATGTCTTTGTGGTCATTGATTGATTCTCTAAGATGGAATCTTTGACACCCTACAAGAAGAGTATCACAACCGAGTCCACTAATAAGTTATTCTTTAAGTGTGTTTGGGTTCATTTTGGGCTCCCACAGACCATTATTTTAGATCGCGATAGTAGGTTTTTGAGTGATTTTTGGCCCATCCTATGGTCAATCATGGACACCAAGCTGACTAAATCGACTTCCTTACACCCACAAACTGATGGAAAAATAGATGTAGTCAATAGGATAATTGTTCATATCTTAAGGATGTACAATTCCCAACATCCATGCACATGGGATGAGAACCTTCCTTATGTTTAACATAGATACAAAATATCCCTCCACAACTCTATTGGCCACAACCCTTTCCAGGTGGGCTTGGGGTTCCATCCTTTGGCCCCCATTAATGTAGCTCTACACATTGAATCTGCACGGGAAGATTCCTCCCATGCTCAGAACAAGGTTAATCGAGAAACTAAATTTGTTGAATGAATACAACACATCCAAGAACAAGTTCATGATACTTTGCAGGAAGACAACGCCGAGTACAAGCAACGTCATGATCAACATTGGGTACCGCACAAGTTTCAAGTGGGAGATAAGGTATGGTTGAACTTGCAAAAAGAGAACCTCATAGGACCCCATCGAAAGCTCTTCCCACTCCGATAAGCTCTTCCCACTCCGATACAGGCCTTACACCATCACCAAGGTGGTGGGTGAGAATGATTTTGAGTTAAGTATTCCCCATTTCCTTGGCTTGCACCCCATATTTAATGTGGAACTACTTCGACCATATTTTCCACCTCTCCTGGACACTTCATACATGATCGAGAACTTGGCCCCTACAAAACTCAATCTTGACTGCATCGAGCAGGAAAAAAATGATCAAATCATGGACACTAAGATGAAGGGCACCCTCAAGCAGAACATCCAACTGTATTGGGTTGTCAAAGCAAGGAAAATTCTTCCCCAGAAGTCATATTTAGAAAAAAATTCCCCATGTGATGGAGGAATGTTATGATGCAATGCCTTGAAAATGATAAAAGTCAATGAATATAGTCTGCTTCAAGGGGGAAACCTCCTTTTACAATATATCCAATTCATAATACAATATGAGATGAGGTAAGATGAACCTAAGACTAGGTCTCCTTGGTATATATATAGGAGACAAAGGGAACAATTATAATGAAAGTGTGCAATGAAGGGTTCTAGTTGACATACAATTATAACTGTTTTTAGATTCATGTTATGTGAATTTTGAGAGAATTCTTTTGGATTAACCACAATGAGAGACATTTTTTGATCGATGTTTCAAATCTGATATATGGATTCATCTTTAGAACAACAAATCAAAGATACAAGTTGTGAATTTGTACAATAAATATTGGCGATGCCAAAAAGTTAGGTTTAAAGTTTAAAATCGACACAATTACACTATAAAACCTAGAAAACTTTATAAAGGAAATTGTCATAATTATTAATAATTATAATAATAATAATTAATTAAACACTAATATCATTCATCGGAGGTAATACTCATGTAGAAACATAAATTGTAATAATACCATATAGTAATGATAGTGTTATGATAAAGGTTAGTAATGCTAATACTATCATAATAGTAATACATAAATGTTTTAATAATAATATTAAATAGTGTTATAAACATATAATAATAGTATTAAATAAAGCGTTCTAAATAAATTATTAATTGATATAAGGTGTAGTACTCTATTATTCCTAAAGTCATTTATTCCTAATAATGTACTCTATGTGCTAAGTAGTCATACCGGTAGGTAATAAATTTGTAGAATATTAGTAATCTATAGGGATTATAATAATAGTACCATGCAGTAAAAGTTATAAATAGTGTTAAATAAAGTAAATTAATAATACATCTAAAGTAAAAGTTATAAATTATAAATAGTGTTAAATAAAGTAAATTAATAATACATTCAAAGTATACTGCTTGTTTTGACCTAATGTCATTTATGGTAAATAATGTAATTTATTTATAATAATGTACTCTATGTACTATGTAGTCACAATGGAGATAATAATAATAGATTAGAAGTAGTACTAGATTATGTTAAATAAGGAATTACTATTTCATTAGGACACTTTATTTAACACTATTATTATATATTTATAACATTATTTAACACTATTATTATATATTTATAACATTATTTAATACTATTATTAAAACATTTGTGTACTACTATTATGATATTGTTATCATTACTGATTGTTATCATAACAATATCATTACTATATGGTATTATTACAATTTATGTTTCTACATGAGTATTACCTTTTCCAATGAATGATACTAGGTTTTAATTAATTATTATTATTATTATTATTATTATTATTATTATTATTATTATTATTATTAATTATGGTAATTTTCTTTATAGAGTTTTATAGGTTTTATAATTTAATTGCATCAATTTTAAAACTCTAAACCTAAGTTTTTGGCATCGTGTTTATTGTACAGACTTACAATCCTTACCTTCGAATTTTTTTCCTAAATATGAATCCATGTATTGGATTTGAAACGCGGATCAAAATATGTCTCTCACTGTGGTTAATCTGGAAGAATTATCTCAAAATACAATTATAACATTGTAAATGTAATAAGTTGATATATAGGGATTAATAAAGGATTTTACACATAACATGGGGCTTTGTCTAGGTCTTAACATGCCCCTCCCCTTCAAACAAGTGTTTTCCTCAACACTTGACTAACCACAAGTATTTATGCATGAAGAACACATCTTCCCATGTTGCCTCTTCAACTAGTAGGTTCTTCCATTTGAAGAGGTGCTATGTAATTGCTCTAGTATGATTTTTCATTCTTCATTAATCTCTGGTAAAACAATTTGGACTAGGATCTTGTTGTTTATTACCTTCTTTAAAAAAGAAAAATGGAAGACTACATGTACACGTGAATATGGAGGAAACTCCAATTTGTAAGCCATAATTCCAATCCTTTTCAAAACCTTATAGGGGCCATAATATTTGGGTGCTAATTTATTGTCCTTATTTTTTTTCTTGAGAGACATTTGTTTATATGGTTGTAGCCTCATAAATACCCAATCCCCGACTTCAAATTCCCTTTCACTATGATGTTTGATCTCCTTGTTGTTGCATCCTATTTTGTTCCATAACCAATTTGTCCTTCAATAGTTTGAGAACCTCTTGTTGGTTCCAAATGTGGTCCTCCACTACTTGAACCTTTTTATTCCCTTTCAAGGGTGATGTAATGGATGGAGGATGTGTTGGAATATTGGTTGTTGTCATTTATGTCAACACTAGTCATGGGTTTTGGACCGCAATATTGATGAAGGTATTTGGACATGAAGGAAAATGCACATGTAGATACAAGACCCATGGATGGATAGTATACATCATGTTGTTTCCGGTGGCATGTGGAACGTCATGTGGATGCTCATGGTTGAGGAAAAATGAATTTTTGAAGATGACAAAGTGAATTGAAGAAAGAAGTACATGTAGGCCCTGAAGACAATTAAAGAAAATAATTGCAAAATAAGACCTCAATGATAGTGTTATGATCCAACATAACACTAGTTGTGTTAGGGACAAGACCTTCATTTAAACCAACAATGTCACCTCTCCTATGGCATCAATCCCTTCAAATATGAGGTACTATGTGATGTTTCCCACTCAAAATTTGTGATTTTATTTTAGGACAACCCTATATGTGGAAACTTCATGTTTTTTATGAATCCCGACCCTGTAGTGTCATTTTTACTTTGAGAGGTTATCTCTACAGTGTACTAGATGTAGTTTTGACTACTGCAATTTTCATTGATCTTGGCAAAATAATGTTGAAAGGTAATCTATGAAACTACAATTTTTTTCCTCTTCATGATTCAATTAGAAGATGAATAAAAGGTCAATATAACCACCATAATTTCAACATAGGGTCTCTCTATAAAAGAACCTGGTAGACAAGATTATAGAGGAATATAAATAATTCTTCACATCACCTATAGGTGTTCTTTTGCACTATGAGGTCAAACATTCAATTGACATGATACCTAGTCCTCCCTTACCTAATTTTCCAATATAGATATTCTCCCTTCTAGGGAATGAGGAAATAAAGAGTTAAATTCATAAGCACATCTAAAAGGGCCACATTCAACCTAGATTCTCACCTTGTGGGATCCAAATTGTGTTGGTGCAGAAGAAGGATGGGACATGGAAAATCTATATTGATTATAGATCCCTAAAAAAATCATTATCAAGAACCAATACATGATCTCCAGGATTGACAATCTTATTGATAAGCTTAAGGGTGTCAATATCTTTAGTAATATTGATCTAAAGTCAATATACCACCAGGTTCCAATAAAACAAACTTATGTATGGAAGAAAAACCTTCAACTATAAAGAAATCATTTTTTACTACCTCATGCCTTTTGGCTTGACTAATTATCTAGCAACATTCATGAGGATGATGGATGATATCTTACATCCTTTTACAAACTATTTTTTGGAAATATATTTCGAATTACATCCTAATATTTAGTTGAACTAATGAATAACATTTGTATTACACTCAAAAAGTCCTTAGTACCTTATGGAAATACAATTTATACACTAACATGGAGAAATTCTCATTTGTCATGAAGAAAATTCAATATTTAGGATACATTGTGGATGAGAATGGGGTGCATGTGGACCCATACAAGATCCAAGTAATTTTTTATTGGCCAAACCCAATGACTTTGATAGATCTCTGAAGCTTCCTGGGCCTCGCAACTTCTATCTTAGTTTCATGTTTGGGTTCTCTCATATCACTTGGCCCTTAAGAGTGACCAAGGGTGGATCTAAAGCCAAGTTTTCCTAGTATGAAACATAGTAGAAAGAATTTTAGGATCTGAAACACCACCTTTTCTCTACACTAGTCCTCACATTGTTATACTTGCAATAGCTAACTTTAATATTAGGAAAACTTCCTCCAACTATGTTATCAGTGCATTCCTCACTCATCAAGGACATATGAGCCTATCACAGTGAAACACTATCTAATTATGTTCAAATATATCCCACCTATAACAAAGATATGCACTCCATTATGCATGCATGCTGAAAAATGGAAGAATTATATTTTGGGAAAGGAAAGAATCATCCACATGAATCACAAGCCTTTGAAATTCATGTAGACACGAGGAAATTTATAGAATTACTTCCATCATAAGTGTTCCACATACCTACAACAATTCCGCTTAAAACCTAAGTACAATAAGGGCATCTCCTATCATGTTGTAAACTTCCTTAGTCGGTCCTCATTTGTGGCATTATCTATATTTCTTAAATATTGTGGGAATGATACCTTTCGGTGGCCACAAGTATACAATAGTGACTCTGACTTTTCTTCTACTTATTAGACACTAAGTGCAAAAATACAAGTTCTAGAATTCCACCTCCAAGACGCACTTTTATGCTATTTGGGCCATATTTGTTCTCCTTAAAGTGAGCATGAAAATACAATTTGGTAGGCACATTATGGTCAGGTGGGAGAGCACTTCGGTGTAGAGAATACAGTGAGATTAATTCATAAGCATTTCTATTGGCCAAAGGTTTGATGGGACATCAACTAGTGTATCAGGTCATGCACGTCATGCTACATAATTAAATCATCCATCAAGAATCAAGGGTTGTACACTTATCTTCTTTCCCCAAACAAGCCCTAGGATTTAGTCCCCATGTATTACATGTCAGTTTTTCCTTCCACCAAACATCGTCTTGATTATGTCTTCTTGGTTTTCAATTGTTTCTCTAAGATTGTCATTTTGGCACCATTTAAAAAGAGTATCACACCTGATGTAACTTCTAGGCTCTTCTTTGGCCATGTTTCGGTTCATTTTGGGCTACCATGGACTATTATTTTAGATATATATATAGCATGTTCCTTAGTACCTCTACTCCATCCTATGGTATCTAATGGACTGCAAGGTAACCAATTCATTTTCTTTTCACCCCCAAATAGATGGAAAAATGAAAGTAGTCAACAGGATGATTGTGCATACCATATGCATGTTCAAATCCAAGAATCCATGTACATGGTATGGTATCCTTCCATATGTTCAACATAGCTATAATAGATACCTCCACAACTCTATTTTCCACAACCCTTTTAGGTGTGCTTGGGGTTCCATCCATTGGCCTCCATTGATGTATCTCTTCCCATTGCATCTTCACCGAGAGAATCCTCCCACACTAACTCAACATAGTTCTCCATCTTCTCAATTATGTTATGATTTTTGGGGTCCTAAAATTTCAAGGTTGTTTTGTAGCCCTAAATGATGTTTTTTTGGAAATTTAGGTGCCTAGGTTTTTCATTACCATGACACAAAATTGTAGTGCTTATTTATATATTTCCAAAGAGCTACTATGCACCCCAAACAAATATTTTATGCAAAATTTTCACCACTGGAAGTTGTTTTATCAACTGACTACCCTGAGGCCCATAAACCTTTTGGAGCTTCACCTCCCAAGGTTATGTTTTTGGAACTTTAGGGTTATGATTTATGTTAAAATTCCATTCTTTCAACCTCTTGTAATAGATTTTGTGAATGATCATCGTCAATCTCTCTCTCTCTCTCTCTCTCTCTCTCTCTCTCTCTAGAGATAAGCTACCACCATTCTATCCAGTTTGTGTTATAAGCTACCACCATTCTAGCAAGTTTTTGTTTTACCATATTATTCTATTGTATTCACTAATATAATTTGGGTTTTCACTGTATTATTGTTCTCTCTACTATATTTTTTTGTATGTGTGCTCCATTTCTTTTCCTACCATTCATTTCATTTCCTATAGAATTTATATCACCTGTCCCTATACTTTACAACGCTCCCATCAATAGAAAGCCTAAAATAAATCACTAAAACCATAATTGGTTTTGAACCTATCTCCATGATATCCTTCCATATTTGTGCCTCCTTAAACCTATAAAAATATTCCAACATCCCACTATAATTCACAAGTGCCACTAGATCAACAAGTAACCTAAAAAGGACACCCTCTCTGAACCCTCTAGCCAAATTCCTCATACTAGATAGGCTACAATCATTGATAGTGCATTGTTGTCTCTCAAAATTAAACTCTCCATTGTACCTTTGTCATACAAGATATTTAAAAAGTGTCTTCTTCAACCCAAGAACAATAAAAAAAAACTTTATCCAACTCAAGAACATCACCTAAAGACATCAAAACTAAAATGGATCCAACTTCTCTCATAGAATAAGTGGCATCATCATCAAKATCCACACTCATGCCTCCATCTTTCTCCTAAATATTTCCAAATAAATACCCATCATATGTCATATGTCTCAAAGCTCCACAGTCCACATACCATTCAATTCTATACATGGTGTTAGAAGTAAAGAAATATACCAAAGCCATATCCATTCTAGAAAAATATATAATATGGAAATTATCATCAATGAATCACAAGTGAAAAACACACTAGCATCTTCCAAAACAAATCAACCACCTATTGCATGTCCACCTAAGTATCTCACCCATTGAAAATAAAACCATACTAGCCAATAATCACATAGATATACCACCTATCCTATGTCAAAACATATTGGAAATCCCCAAAACAAATCAACCACCTATAATAGGGCCTCCTATTCATAACACCTATTAAAAATGCATCTATAACATCCATCAATGTACTAGATCCATTATATCTCAACACAAGACAAACAAGGGTTTCAACGCATCAAAACGTCTCATAGGTGCAAATGCTCATCTCAAGAACACTAGGGTTTTACAACCCAACAACCTCAACAAGGTCAAGTACCTATCCTACATAATATTTAGCTTAAATATAATCTCCCTCTTACACCTAGAGTGATCTCAACCAATAAATATTTGATACCATGTGGAAATTTCCAAATTCAAAAGTTTTAATTCAAAACCAAAATTTCCCCTCTATCCTAGAGGTTTCCTAGATCTTAACCCTATGAATTATCAGCCTTATGGATGTTATGAAGTACAAATAAAACAAAAAAAAAATCAAACATTATTTAAACTCTCAACAACCCCAATCATGTAAGAAATATAAGAGAAAATATACCAATGTGTTCTGGTAAGTTTCAACCCTCTAGGGAAATGTTATCATGTATATAATAGATCTAAAAACACTTATGAAAACTATAAAAACAACAATAAATATTCCCTTGTATTATTAATTATAATGTTAAATAATTTAATATAATCATCATTAATTTATGTCAAATCAACATGACATATAGAGACATAGAGATGGAAATTACAAACCTTGAAGTATATAGATGGTTGAAAATCAAATCTACACTTTACACAAGTATTGGTCTACTAGAATCTGCATTAGCATGAATAAATGTAAATTCCATGTACATATCATAGTGTTATCACAAGGCTATTACAATACTCTATCTCTTCAAAACACTTGTTAGGGGAAACCAAGAAAACACTAGCTCACACCAAGGAGATACAACAAGCATGCATCGCACAAGCATGTCCTCCAAGGAAACATGCCCCTTATTCTTTTTCACTTCAACAAGTACAACCTAGGATCTCATCTTAAAACCATAATATATAAATTTTCAAGGGATAGAACCCTAACCTTAGTCTTAAATATGTTTCAACAAGCTCAATAAACCTTAGACTTTGAGAGAGAGAGAGAGAGATATCAAGTACATCAAAAAATCCAAGAGAGAGAGGAGAAGTCATGTAATCCTCTTGATAACATGTTTAACATAAGAGTGATGATAATTAGTGATGTATGAGTGAGCATCTCCAATGTATAGCTCACAAGAACAAACCCAAACATCTCACAAGAGAAAGATCCAAAAAATATGTTCTTCCCTTGTATAACTTTTCCTAAGGTTTCCTCATGAACCCAAGTGAATCTCTCCAATATTACAAGTACAAAGAGAAGTGTATGATGATGATGGATGAAATGAATTTTTCCTTTCTCAATATATATGAGAGATAAGGAAGGTCAATAATATATATGTGGGTCAATTCCCTTACAAGAAACCAACAATAACACATGCAGGTTCACGCATATGGAGCACTACACTCCAATGGTAAACATGTCAAGATCAGACATGATTTCATCCATGCGAAAGGATCCAAATGCAAGGTCTCTCGATGATGAAAAATGATCCTCTAGGATGAAAATTGTTCCTCCTCCTAAGTAGGGCATTATCCAAGCAAGGAACCATCTCCATGTGACCATCATGTATAATGTCACCAAAGTTTTCTAAATATATATAATGCCCTATGGAAGAATATCATGCAACCACTCAAATAAGGTCAATCAACCACTAAGTAAGCCATATCCAATGTGAAAATCCATCATGGACCATTTATTGTTTGCTCATACAACATGTACCCTAAATATCATTGTTATCACCTAAAAATGTCTCATAGAGCTATATAGGTGATCACCCAAAATGTCATCAACAAAACATAACAAAGTGATACTACATGGAAATTATACATCACCTTAACAAGGCAACCAAAAATATGGAGAATGGGTATTTATTCATTTACATGATTTGATCATTAGTAGTTTGCACAATCATTGTGGATATTCCCTTGATAGTCGTGCATGTTTTTAAATGCAATAAACTCAACCACCTTTGGCATAATAAATGTATGAAATACCATCAAAGGTACTCTAAAGGTGATGTGCTAGAGATCCTCAATCTCCATCATCATTTAAGGGTATTCCTTTAGTGGTTCTATGTCCCTTAAAACATGGGAAACTACAATTCAAATGTATGGCATTCACACTTGAATATTTCCTATAAATTGGAGGCCAAGTAGAAGCAATACAAGAGGAAGAAATTGCAAATTTGTGCTTCCAAGATATCTCTTGAGATCCTTCATCTTAACCTCTATCTGGTTCATCCATAACCACATGCTCGTAGTTGGATTCTTCCATTGAATAACAAAACATAGTTCTTCACTTCGCTTGAGAGAGAGAGAGAGTTATATTGGAGATAAAAATAACCCTCCCAGGGAGAGTGGGAGAACCCATAATATCAAATCATTCTCTATGGAGAAAATTGCATGTTCTTTCGATTGGTATATGAATACTATTGCTTCCCTTTTATTTCTAGGTGAAACTTTCATGGTTCTTGTTTATTTTATTTCCTTTTAATTTTTTTTTTCAATAGTACTCATTAGATTGGACTAACCTCCTAAAAATTGATCATTACAATACATGGAACCAAAGGAAATAAAATTATGCAACAACTAGACACCAAGGATTAAGACCGAAAATAATTGATTTTGGATGGATGAATCATCATCAATGGAATGAATAAAGAAGGAACATAAGAAAATCATATTACTTGGTTTCATCGCATTTGAAGCCTTTAATTGCAAAGCTTTGAGGACAAATCTTTTCTAAGGAGGATACTATGTTATGACCCAAGGGGGGGCATATATGGGGTTAAATATAGTGATATGACACCAAGGGGGGTATATATGGGTCTAAATGTACATGTAATGTTTAATTGTATATTTAATAAGACTGGCCTAATAGTAAAGGGGCCTCATGTGTAGTGTGTGAATAGGTATATATAGAGATTGTGTATTCATTATTGAGGACATGTGAATTGTGGTGTATGAATGCATTTTGATATTTGGAGGAGGTTCTCCTATTCTCTAAGGAGTTATTTTGTAACTTATATCTCTTATCTATCTTGGATTTGTGCTCCACGCTCACATTGGTGTACATGGTGTGTACTTCTGGTTTATTATGATATCTTAATCATTTGGATCATAATATAAGATATGGGAGAATACTATAAATGTATATCCACTTCCTTTCTATAGTCATTTTCCTCCAATGAATAAAGTCAATTCATCATCCTCAACCAAGGCTAAGCATAAGAAGAGATGAAGACACATGGGAAAGGTGACCAATTGAATTTCCAAACAATTTAATGGGTCACCT
>JASDQU010109254.1:27927-39495 GCA_032191745.1 Picea mariana
AAATGGTGCTTATATTGTGTAAAATATTATGTGAGTTTCAAATATAGACACAGCAGCATCCATGTAGGAATACGAAGTGAGTTTAAAATATGTTTATTTCAATTTTCATGTGTAAAAAGAAGTGCATATCCATGGTTTCAATAGTAGTGGCTTACAAAAACACAACTAGTTTTTTGCTTTTTTAATAACAAATTTAGGTGATTGCAAATTAGCATAATGAATATGAGGAATCCCTTAAAAATGCAGAAGCGGGTCACCTCATTAGTTTGGATGCATGGGTATATTGTTGAGTGCACGAGGGATCTCCCTCAAGAGCTCATGCCATAACTTCCATACCTTCATTAGCCAAGTTGTAGAGCAAGTGGATACTAGAGGAGTGAGAATGAATAGTAAATTTGAGCACAAGGAGAGAAGAGAGTGTATGTTGCTTGAAGTGCAAGTTGTTCTCCATTCATTKCATGTACCTATATAAATGTAGGGATCTTTTAAAAGGAAAAACAAACACAAAGAGAAGGTGTTGGAGGAGGAGCATTGGCCATTAATGAAATGGTAATTGGACCATGGACATATAATCCTTTACATTCTATATAATCATTTACATGCTATATAAGAGGTTGTTGTGTTCATAATTAGAATGGATGTGATACCAAATGAAAGGTTCAAAGATGAGGATTAAAATTCAAAATCGGTATAGGATCTAGGCTATCAAACTTCGTGGACTATACATAAGATATTAACTCATGTTTATTAAATGAGCTTCAAATGTGCTATCAACATCAACTTTAAAAGATCCAATAGGATTGAAGATGATGTCAACCATAAAAGTAAATATTTTCAAAGAGAAAGAAATAAAACTACTTTTATTATCGTATTTTCAACTTATCTCCTTATAGGTTTACTCAAATTTCATGGGTAGGCACTTGTTGGTTGTAGAATCAAAATTATGCATCCAATGAGCGCCTACATGTGAAATTTGAGTAACCTTATAAGAAGATAAGTGGAAAGAAAGAAAATGTTTTTTTTTTTATTCTACATCCAACGAGTGCCTACACATGAAATTTGGGTGAACCTATAAGGAGATAAGTGGAAACAAAGAAAACTATTTTTTTAATCGTATTTTTCACTTATCTCTTGATAGGTTTACTCAAATTTCACATGTAGGCACTCATTGGATGTATAATTTTTATTCTACATCCAACGAGTACCTATACGTGAAATTTAAGTAAACCTATCAAGAGATAAGTGAAAATACAATAATAATAATAATAATAATAAATTCTTTCTTTCCCTTTAAAAATTATTATTTTCCTTAGGAGGTCCATTTTACACCTCCAAAATTCTTTAATAGCATGTGATCATGATGAATATAGGCATTGTATACAATGATTGGAGTTTAGTATAGGAAATGGGCATTGAATGCCAATTAGTAGTTCTTTAATACGATGATCAAAGTTCAATACAGGTATTGAATACAATGATTGGAGTTTAGTATAGGATATGGGAATTAAATGCCAATTAGTACTTTTTGTGATATTATGTGATTTTTGTCTCTTTTTAGGCTTTCTATTCTGATTTTTCCCATGACTCAACTCTAGAACTCTAGTTATCCAATCCATCGATATGACATTCGACATTGAGATCCATTCCACATATAGTTCGTCACTAACTAGAAAACTCGAATATAAATCGCCCCAGGGAAGAACTCCCACTTCTCACACAAAACCTTATCTTGGGCACATAGATTTGCAATATGAAGTCTCTATATGTAGCATTCATTAACACAACAAAGTAAATTTTTTCTCAATTAAACTAATTACAATCGCAAACCATAATACTTAATTACAATTTGACACATTAGTGTAGTTAATTATAAGCTCAATTGATTTTTTCATGAGTACCTAGCTACAAAGTTTAACCTCCAATATATCTCTCAGACCCATTGCATACATCAAGTGTAAGCACAAATAATATGGAGTCACAAGTGAATGGTAAGTTGTCATTGGAAACTCACTATTTCAAGAAAGCATGATGCTTTGAAAAGTTTTGAATCAGGGGATTAAATATTAATGGTGTTAAAATGCAATCGTTTCATATAAAACGAGTTTAACATATAATCCTCATTTATATGCGAGAGGTTTTTTTTTTTTGAATGAAAAAGGTTAATGCTCTTCTATAACAATTTGATCCTTAATCCCAACCATTATCATTAAACTTTCACTTAATGATTCAACTACTAAATTGATATTTTTTATAAACAATGTAGCTTACATACCAAATATACATAGCTACACAACACGCTTTCCTTATTGAACCTACTACTAATCACTTACTTATAATTTATACAATTCTAACTATTTTTTTGTCATATTAAAATTACTTACAAATTCAACAAGTCTAACTAATATGTTGTCATAAAGCTTTGGATACTAGATCTTCATACCTTTAAAGGAGAGACATTTCATGCACAAATGATGTCCCATGATGTTGGAAATTGGATTATAGCTAGGAGACTATACCTTTTGGAGGAATAGGGAGTAAATTGAAGGAGTGTTTCTCATTCAAGCATTGTTTTTTCAAATAAGTTTCTAAAGGATGTTTGATTTTGTAGTTTTAGTTTTAAGTAAATGCATTTGCAGTCAAACTATGTTTTCTTTCAATAAGTTTTGTTTTTAGTGTTGTAAGCCTTAAGAGAGGTTGTTAGAATATAAGGCTTACCTTTGTAATAAAGTCATCTTGGTGTATTAGACTGAAATATAGGATTTTCAATTATTATTAGCTTTTAGGGTTTTGGACAAATATCAACTCTCAAATTCTATAGAAGAAAGGTGAATCACATGAGTTATATATAAGAGAGGTGAATCCCATTGTAATCATGAGAAGTATTTTCACAATATAATGATGTGTTGTTGTGTGTAATTTCAAGTGTGTGCTCGGCGATATGGATCAACCCTATCTAGGGTTTCATCATTAAGTAATCTAATTTGTGTAATATAATTTTAGTTCATACTTTATAGCATTTTGCATAGAACACATGCATACATGTGCTTCATCATAAATGTCAATTGCATCAAATGGTATTTCTAGGATATTTATTGTTCGCATCTTCCACTTTGAATTTAATTATTCTTATCAACTTCTTCATCTTATTACTAATAAATGTTTTCGACAGATAACTAGTAATATGCTTGAAGATGGGCAACTAGTGATATGCTTTAAGAAGGGAAAAGAAATTTAATGGAATTTTATCAATACGCACTTCCTTGAAAGACATCCATAGGCAAACATGGGATTGTTTCCTTGTTCCCTCGACCAGTTGATTCTCCAACCATGTCCATATATAAATTGAATGGTTACTAGTGTCTGAACAAGAGTTGTTTCATAACCACTCTCCCTACATGTTTCCATGTGCATTATAAATTTAAATATTTTTGTATTTTGATAGGATCCTAATGAGTGAATAAGGTTAGATTTTAAATAGTTGGTTTAAAATTATTTTTTGCAATAAAACTTTGGCCATTACTTATATAGTTCTTACCAGATTTTGTTTCTATTAAATTTATATAGTTCTATAACTTTCCACATTAGATAATTACATTACTAGAGTTATTTTTAGCATGTATTTTTGTTGTGTCCCATGACATTGTTATTTATATTCATTCAAATTGGAAACAACATAAATTAGTAGGAAAACAAAGGTTTAAGCATCGACACCTAGTTATAGTTACATCTGAGAGAAATGATCAAAATTGAAGTGTCATTTCCCAGCGATGATCAAAATTGAACTGTCATTTCCCATCAAGATCCCTCTAGCCCATCAGAGAAGGGCATAAAATTATTTCCCATGCAAATGAAAATTAAAATTAAAAAATCACTTCAAATTTGAAATTAAAATTATTTAAGATTTTTCAATTGAAGGGTAAGGAAATTTCATTTTTGTATAATACAATCTCATTTTCATTGACCTCATGCATGCATGTATCTCCTATTTATTGAAGCTATAGGCTAGTATAATAACGAATATTGAGGATCAAATACTTTGATTGTGGTGAATTATCTTGTTTCCCCATCCTCTCGCTGCTTGGATTTATGAACAATACCTACATGTGTCTTCATTATGTATGTTATGCTTGCTCGAATTTACGATCATACGTGCATATTTTTGTGCACGGTACCCACGATTGGTACTTATCCATCTTCTACAAATATGTTGTCCATATTCTACAAATATGTTGTCCATCTTCTTGTGCATGGTACCTACTACCCATCTTTTGTGGATCAATCATGTGTGGTACTTACCCATCTTCTTCAGCCTTGTGTTTCTTATGCATGATACATACTACCCATCTTTTGTGGATCAATCGTGTGTGGTACTTACCCATCTTCTTCAGCCATGTGTTTCTCGTGCATGGTACCTACCACCCATCTTTTGTGGATCAATCGTGCATGGTACTTACCCATCTTCTTCAGCCATGTGTTTCTTGTGCACAGTACCCATTTTATCTATTGATCAACTATGTGTCTTTTTCTTCCATAGGGTACCCATTTTATTTATTGATTGGACGCACATCTTCTTCCAACACAATAAGAGATGAGTGTAGTAGTAATAATTTATTTTAATTGATCTCTAATATATGTCTATAGCTTGCTAGTATTGATTTGATTTGATTTTAAATGATTTGTGTTGTAAATTGTAATGTATGTTTGTAAAAATAATGTAAAGAAGGATTTGTCAAAATTTAATTTGTTGAATGTAATTTTTCCTTGTAAAACATGTTAAAAGGAGGTTGTTTAGACGTGGTTGAAATCTTCTTAAAGTTACTAAATGCAAAGTTGAGACCAAATCACCTTGAAGAATTTTATTTTACTCTCGTTCAAGTTTACGAGGTATGGAATCATCTAGGATCATCATGTAACTTCTTTCAAATTTTAGTTTAATAATTATAAAGGAAATGTGTAACCAAGAATTTGCGTAGTTGTAGAATAAAATTTGGTAATCTTGTAATAAATTTGATTTTACAAAAATTTATTTGATATTTTATAAATAATAATTTGCAGTATTTTGTAACTTGTCAAAGTAGAAGGCTTACAATGAAGTTAACCCTTCAATTTGAACTAAACTTGGGCATTATATCACCATGTTAAAAAGTAGCCACTAAAATTTGGTAATCTTGTAATAAGTTTGATTTTACATAAATTTATTTGATATTTTATAAATAATATTTTGCAGTATTTTGTAACTTGTCAAAGTAGAAGGCTTACAATGAAGTTAACCCTTCAATTTGAACTAAACTTGGGCATTATATCACCATGTTAAAAAGTAACCACTAAGGTGTGTAGGAACCCAAAATTGTGATGTTTTGTTTCAACTAGGAAGATTATTTTCATAAATTGTGCTTAAGTGCCTTTGTGCAAAACAATCCTCACTATCCAAACTCTCGTACAAATATGGCCTACTTTTCATTGAAAGGTATTTAAATCAATGTGAGCCTTATTCCCTCTAGGATACTTTCAACAATATTTCCGAACACCATAAAAGAGACATGAATACAAATTCTACTTGGTTTTCAATTTTAGTAACAAATTATGAAATTCTCAACTAGTTAATATGCATAGTGCCAAAAGCACAACCTATTCTCGCTGACAAGGACTTCTATAATTTCTTCCAGCCCTCTGAATCATCGATCCTAAACCAACAGTGGACAGTGCATGTTTCTCAACATGGTGTTTTTTTCTCATTAAAAAAATGAAATTTTAATATATTCAGTTTGGTTTGGTGTGTTTAGAGATAGCAATAGTAATAACAGTGCTTTGATAATATAACTCACAATTATATTCATATGGATATGAATTATACAAATCCACCTTGTCTCTCAATTCCAAAAGCACAGATATGTGCTCAATAAGGCCATCAAGATCGACATCCACATTTTCTTCATCCATTACAACATCTTTATGTATGTTCCTAAAACCTCTAATTCTATTGAAATGCCAAAAGTTGAGGATATAGCCTCACAAAATTGGGGGCCTCTTAGAATGGTTTGAGAAGAGAAACCACTTTTTGCACAATCACAATCACCACTACCATTATTATTATTTTTAATCATGGGTTGATGCACACCTTGTTGCAGAAGAAGTGTAGTCTTCTACATAATGGCAACATGATTATTATTAACATATTTCAAGGTCCATGATGACATAAATAAAAATATTATATCTATTCTATAATTACCTTTGATGAAACAAATTACATTGTTTGGCATGCGCGAGGTTGAATGCAATCGTCACCTCATGTTGAACCCACCTAGAAAAGTGACCAAATTCTAAGGCTATCACAAATATTGTTACGTTAGATACGCAAGGACAACTCAATGAAGCTAAGAGAGATAAATACATTTTTAGGAGGTGTCCCTTATTTCTAGTTTTTAACTCTTGTTATTTTATTGTACCATTTTTTTAGAGATGTGTTATCAAACGAAATGGTAGATAGGAGTTTAAAATCATGTTATCCACTAGAAACTTCAACGTTTTTAGAAAATCTAGAGATTGCCCCTCGATTTTTAAATAAGCACTCATATTGATGTAATCATTATTTGACAAGATTTTATTATCTTATCAAGAGATCGTTTCATGAAGAGGTTGATAAGGTTGCCAACAAAGGTGTTGAGTTGGCACATAATTCACTAAAGTGTATAGAGATTTAATGAACTAAGGGCTCTCACCTCACTTTCTCATAATCCCCCTTATGTGGCCTTACAAGAGATCATTCTACGATCCAACATCGGGGCATAATAATGGCAATTGTGTGAGCAAAGGATGATTGTGGCAAGGCATTACAAGTCTCAACTGTGTGGAGGCTAGTGCAGACACAATTAATGATTGACAAAGGAAAGAATCATGACCTCCAAGAAGCAGTGCAATCAAGAGATCACGGGATGGAAACTCACAAGGTTGGGAGGTTCCCGGGATGATTCGAGAAGAGGAACTATTTTTTGCACAATCACTATCACCACCACCATTATTATTATTATTTGTAATCATTAGTTAATGCACAACCTTCTCCATAATGGCCAACATCATTATTATTAACTACTTGCAAGGTACATGACGACATAAATAAAAATTCTATCTATGCTTTTATCATTTGCAGAGGAGTCCCTACCACATGACAACCCTGTAATGCAAATAAAATCCCATATATAATCCTAATGAAACAAATTTCCATACCTTGGCATGCACTAGTGGTTGAATGTGATCATCACCATATATAATCCTAATGAAACAAATTTCCATACCTTGGCATGCACTAGTGGTTGAATGTGATCATCACTGAGTATCAAACCCACATGGAAAAGTGACCATAATATAAGGCTAGCATAAAGATAATTACATTAGTTATGCAGTGGAAGATCATAATTTAGCGAGGCCAAAAGAGATCAGCGTATTTTTTGTTTTTTAACTATTATTATTTTATTGTACCATTTTCCAGGGATGTATTATCAAACTAGGTGGTACATAGGACAGGTGACATCGATTCAAATCATGTTGGCAATTGAAAAATTCCAACTTTTAGAAAATCTAGAGCTCACCCGCATATTTAAAACAAGTGTTGCATGGCAGCGTAGTCCCTGCCAGGTTGGAATGGGAATAAATGCACGGGTATGGGGGACCGTGGGAGAATGAGAAGCCCAAAGTAGCGGAGGAAAATGGAAACTGCAGTGGACACGTGGAAAGCAGCATGAAGTACAGGTGGTATCCATGCCGAAAATGACACGTGGCTCCTAGAGCAATTTTGGCATTGAAACCATTTAGTTTTTTAAAGTATTTTCATTCTAATTATACTGTATTTTTCATAATCCATCTTGCTTTTATTTTCTTAATAAGATTCTGTAATTTTTCCTATTACCAGTAGTACAACAGATAGCTACGAAAGAGCACAGATATCCCCATCACGTGTAACTTGATATATTGTTGGAGTCTGACTTTCCATGTTCAAAATTTTCGTTACTGCCTTGTATGTTTTATCTCTTTAATGTATTTATGAAATTCATTCATAATGATCTATGTATACTTCCAACTAACTTTCATCCCAATATTTAGAGTTAAGTACAATTTTCATAGTCACTTCTTTAATTTTCCCCATGGACAAAGTAAGCAACATCCATTTCATTCTATTAAATAGATCATATGGCTTGTGTGTCTCTATATGTATTAGGATAAATGAAGTTATATGCGCTGGAAAAGAAACAAATATAATTTTTTTTTTTAAATGTGTCCAGTGTCGAAGATTCTTTGATCTTCTTGTGTGACCTTTTTGTTTGCTAGTTTTTTCTATATATTTGCAGAGGTTGATCTGCAATTTCTCTCCAGGAAGAGGGCATATTTGTATAGTACCAACTGGTATATTTGCAACATGTCTATCCAGTTGATTGTTTTTTTGACAATGATAAAAATATTCAAAGGTTTCTATTTATGCGGATATTCTTGCAGATGTATTTACAAGTCTGTTGGCCCTTGAATCTGTTAGGACCGAAACAGAAACCTAACGAGGATGTCAATCCTATTGCATTTTTATAGATGTGGGACTTAGAGAATTTCCTTCGTAATGACTTAAATCAATACAAAACAATAGAAAATGAATTTTATTTTTTTTTCTAAATAAAGGTTCCTGGAAAATAGGACCATGAATCACATAGTAAACATTCAAATTAAATAAAAACAATTTCCTGACATCCAGCATAGTTGAAGATAAAAATTCATGAGCACATAAAAATAAAAGAAGATGATCGAGATGCATAAAGAGAACTAATTTTTCATTCCGAAAATAGGGTTACAAGGCACTGTCGAGATTGGTCCTGAAGTAGTTTTCTTTGAAATTTATCAAAAAATAATAATTTATGTTACATATTCCTGTAAATTTAAATGTGTTTTTCATATAGACTGGGATTGGGGCTCCCATGGACCATAAAATAAATAAGTACAAGAAATAGGACTATAGAAAGAAGAAGTAGGTGACGGTAGAGAGCAAGACCTGAAAAGAAGAAATTGGAAGTTATCAGTCTTTTTGTTAGACATTTCTATTTAAAGAGGTGGAATAACTGGATTGATAAAGAAAGCAGGATGTGATCAGTATAGACTTACTATGATGGTATCTATCTCCCCCTTTGTTATTTGCTTATTTTTATTTTTTTTATTTCTCTCGTCGACGGTTACTGGAATTGTGCCAACCACTTGTTTCCCTTCATCGGTGAGCTTGTTGATTTCCCTTTGGATCCATTCTTCAATGTAGCTTCTCATGGGGGCCACGTTGATCTCATCCTTGATTTTTATGTTGAAAATCCCGTTTTCTAATTCTCTTAGATCGATAGAAAGATTACGCAGAGCCTTATCAATATCATCATTTTGTATTGAATTGTCCACTAACCAGTTGTCCACGTCATCTTCACCATATTCAAGGATGTCGTAAAACTTTTCTAAAGACAACCCCTTAAAAATATCAACTTGTTCATTGAAGGCTTGCTTGGTTAAGGAAAATGAGTTGACAATTAAGTTGGGGTCTTGGACCTCGTTGGTACTTTCGGACAAGTCTATTTTGGTCAGCTTTCTGAATAATTCTTCTTTCTTTGATATGGTTTGTTCACATGATTGGAAAATGAGATGTAGGTTCTTAACTTTCTCTTTCCAGCATGCATTTAATTGTTTGATCCAGTTTGGGGAGGGGAGGGGAGATCTTCTTGTCTTCTTCTCATATATGTCATGTTGGTGACATGGATACCAAAAGGGAGGACCGTCTCTAGATAGAAACGTTCTTCATTTTTTAAATCCGCTTGCAAATGTTCGTGCAAAGCATGTGCCTTCGTTCCCAGGGAAACCATACTTTTTTATGTTTCTGCGGCATGAGTAATTAGCTCCATTATTTTCTTGATATTCTTCTCCACATAGCCTCTAGATGATGTGAGGAGGCTGGAGGATCCTCTTAACTTGGTTGCAGGGGTGGCAGGCACGATTATTGCTAAAGGACTAGCAAGCAATGGGATAGGAATCAAAGCTTCCTCCAATTCCTTGAGTCGGTCCTTTAGTCTGGTATTCTTCGCCTCAATGCCTCCAATGGAATCATCAAGAGAATCTTTGATTGCTCGGTGAAATCAAGAGATTTGGGACGGTTGCATGTTCYTAAGGTTAATCTTTGAATGAGATTTCTCTTTCTTATTTCTTACATCTCTCTTTTCAATAATTAAATTTTTAGATTCGCTATCAAAAACAGTGCTCTAGAATACGGACGATTCATCTTTGTTAAAAATATCAGTYTCAATTATTTCCAATGGGGGGTTATGGTGGATCGCATCCCCAAGCTGATCAACATTGCAGAATACATTATCCAAATCAGTCTCAAGTTCCATGTCTTCACTTTCAATTTTGAGCTCTTCTGCTTGCCCTACAACGTTTTTTCTCTTCTTCCTCAAAGGAATCTTGTGAGAACTATCAATTTTACCGCGAGGAGGGTTCTTATCTCCTCCTTTGTTTGAAGAATTATGGGTTTCTTTCTTACTAGGGTGGGTCATTGGAGCAATGCTCTGGAATGTCGTACTCTTGGGAGTGGTAGTCGGGCATTGAACACTCTTCTCACCAAGGCCTTTTCCCTATTGTTTGTATAATTCAGTGGTGCTTTGCACTATCTCTAGGTTGCCAGCATCAGGAGCAAGAGTGTTGTCGTCATTGTCTCTATTTTCATTCAAACGTGTCTGGATAAAAGAATAGTTGAAGCCAACTGCTAGTAAATGTTCTAAAAAATCCCATTAGGGTTGAACCCTCTTAGCCTTTCAGCATATCTTAGGTTCAAGTTGTTGAAATGGCCTACGAATTCATCAATCTTGTTGACGTTCATGAACACGAAGTCCCCGACTTTCCAAGGCAGAGGAATGAACTGCTTTTTTCTCTTCTCATGGAAAAAATGCAACTAGTAGTTGAATTTCCTTACTATTTTGTAACAAACATTTTGTCCATAATGTGACATGGAAGGAAAGAAGGATTTTCCTTGGAGCCAAAAAACATTATTACACTATAATTCTCCATTTGTTCAAGTGTCCCCTTCCTTTCCAAAAACTTGGTTGCCTGGTCAGACATGCGGGGAGCATCCTTTCCTAACAATAAATCTTTGAAAATTGAGACAAAGTCATTAAAAATCTCATAAAAACAATGGGAGGCCTTGTGTCTCCACAAGGCTTGGTACCAAAAGGTTATTGGGTCGAATTCACAGTTTACCTTCTTGGACACAGACAATTTTGGAAACGGATATCAATGCGCTATCGCAAAAACCAAGTAAGATGACATATAAAATTTCTTCTCCTCTTTGAATCGTGACAATTGGAAACAGATTTCAATGGAAATTAGCTTTCCCCAATCAAAAATGGCTTGTTCCTTGACTGTGAATACAAAATATAAAGAATCATATGGGAAATGCTTGTTGTGGATTCCTATCCCGTTATTCTTGTAAACAGCCAAGCAATTTCCCGGAATGGATTTCTAAATGAACTAACCTACAACCTTGTGATATCTTCAGGAACTGTCGTC
>JASDQU010109254.1:55372-69712 GCA_032191745.1 Picea mariana
AGATGAACGCAGGGTTGTGCTCCAGTACCGGAATAGCGCAGAGTTGTGTTTCAGTACCAGAATAGCACAGACCTCCTCCTTTGGTACCGGATGAGCACACAGGCGACCATCAGTACCGGATAAGCACAGTATCAGATGAGCACAGGAATGTTGTTCAGTACGGGATGAACGCAGACTTTTTCCTTTGGTACCGGATGAACGCAAAGGAAAACATTGTTTGCAATACCGGATGAACGCAATTCTATAGTACCAGAATAGAATGGTACCGGAATTCTGGAAATGACTATCAAATCCCAGCACTGAACATGTTGATTTGGCCTCGCCGACAGACGTTGCAAAAGAATATGAAGGTTTCAAAAACCACTCCCCCATGCCTAAGGTTTTGCATGGCCTCATGCAAACAATGTGAGAGGCTAAAAAGGGCTGCTCAGAGAGTTGTGAACACCTGCTAAAAACAAACCAATAGAACTAATTAAAACTAGATTTTTATTCATGCTTAAAAACAGAAAATTTAGGAAAAATGTCAAAACTTGAATTATTAGCTATGAATAAAATAGTTTGGAATTAACATTCATTTTCAACTGCTATTAAAAAAATCACTTAATCAATCATCCTTGTGAAATAGCAGTCTTAAAATAGATAGGTAAAGCATAAAGCACAAATGCATCATTTTTAACAACTTAAGGAAAAAGAAGAACTTTGAAGAAATAGGTCATGAAGTACTCCCTTAAGTGTTATCTTTCGTTGACAAGGATGTCTTCTCCACTTTTGAAACCCTTCCAGTATTATGCATGCATTCAGAGGATGAAAAGATTCCCTTCTCATACGATTCCAAACAATATAATCATAACTTTTAAAAAGAAATCTACTATAGGAATGAGAGATCTTAAACCGACTGCTTATTAGCTTTTGACATTCAGATTTATTAAAAATATGAAAGATATGTTGAATTGCAACATTTATTTATTTATTTACCTATCCTACTCTAATTGAACAAAACAAAATTCCCTTCAAGTATAGGAATACTTCCAGTGAAGCCATGTGCGTAACAAGGTTAGAAATATATTCATACTCGGGATTAAAAGATAAATTTTAATGCATACCAGAGTATGAAGGACCAGCTTCTTTGTTGATGAGATCAAGCAATAAATAAAAGAGTGGTGTGACCTAATCACTAATTGAAACCATATTTCAATAGGATCACTATATTCTTGTTTCTCTTCTTTGTTTAGGTCACACTGAATGTCCTCATCTACCATGCTATGCAGATTATCCTCTTCAAGACGATTGGTCTTTAGAGTACATACAGGATCTGCTGAGAGGCATGCTAAGGACTCCTCAATCTCAGGTTTCATTGGCTTCTCTCCATTGAATTCTATCCATGATTCTTTATTCTCCTCAACAAATTGACAAGAGGAATCTGATGGGACTTCTAAATCTTCCTGTGGAGAGACAACTAGATTCTTGACTGTTGTGAAGATATGCTCTTCCTGAGAGGCAAATATCACAGCTGCTGCTAGAATGCGAGAAAGTTCTTGGAAGAACATGCTTCAAACTCTTGATCATCCTTGAATTACTCTAGCTGGTTGATGATACCTGTTTCGCAACACAGATTAGTACTCGGGGGGTTCTTACAGCACCCCAAACATGATTTATCATTTAAAGATCTGAATTTTAAAACTATTTGCAAAAACAAAACACACCAAGCTTGAACTCCTTGCATCACTGAGATCCTGTTGTCACCGGGTTATCGGTTCGCACAAGTTAGCTCATCATAAATAAAACTAAATTGGCATAAATAAAAACAGATTTGCATCAAAAGAAGAGATGACAACCTAACTTTGGAGTAACCCCACCAAAGTGGATGTGTAGGTCACGAAAGAATAAAAGCGCAATCTTAAGCCCGCCAACCCGAGAGTCCGACTGTCAATTTGTATATCACGGAATTTTGGGTGTTGTTTGTAGGACACAAAACAATGGGAGCGAAATTTTGAGCTCGCCAGCTCCAGAACCCACGATCAAAAAAGTGGCTAAGTATGGAATGAGGAAGTGGTCGATCGGACTCGTGATATAGAAGCATGAGTAGAAATGTGAACCTGTGAGTCCGCCAACCCACGCACCTAGACATTTTCAGAAAAACGACTAAGTAAAACAACTAAAAAGAGAAAGTGGAGGGGAAAAATAAAGGGGAATTCGATTAATTATAGAAGAGGGGAAAAAAAAGGATAATAAAGAGTAGGAAAATAGAAAAGAGGAGGGCAATTTTCGAAAGCGGAAAGTCTTAACAAAGGCTCATTGTTGCCAAATCATCGTTTTCTAGTCCAATATTTTATCCACCTACTCGTTTTTGTGTTTGATTTACTATCACAATTGGTATACATTTTCGAAGATTGAACTTCAGCTTCCTCTGTTGTGGCATATAGGATTTCATCCTCTTGTCCAACTAATTTGTTTCTTTCAATGTAGCAATGCAGAAAATACAATGGACATGAAGGTAAGTTGGTATGTAGAAATACATGTCAAAAAATAAATACAGTTCTATTTATTTAAATGTAGTAGCATAGAAAATACAATTGACATGAAGATAAATTATTATGTAGGAAGATATGTAGTATCTACATACAATAAATTAGGTGCAAAGCAGTAGAATAAATATACAGACAATAAATGAAATACAAAACAATGGAATATGAAATAAGAGCATAAGCATGCACCTTTGTATCTTGTACTCTAAATTTGTGGTTAAAAGTCCTTCGTGGTTAAGTGGCCAAAATATATTACAAGCCAGAAAATATTAAGAAGTTGAATGGTCCTAGCTGAATGTTTTGGTTTTGTGCAACAAAGTATCCAGATATGCTTTGAGACATGGAAATATTATTTTGTAATATGTTTGATGTATATTTCATAATTCAAGTACGAGACAAATTGTATCATGGTCAGACCATTTTGTGTATAAGATAAAGAGGGTGTATTGTGTTATGGACACATTTGACCATATATGGTCAATAAGTGTGTTTTGTACATGTTTTATCTTAACCAAAAAAAAACGGAGATTGTAATTGCACATGTAGTTTTCCAATTCTTTCGTTATGGCACTATTTTGTGGCATGTCAACACTGAAGTCTCCTAGAATGATAATGGTTTCGTTCAGATGTAAATGGTATAATGCATTTGAAAAAACATTCATTATGTTAGCAATGTTGCACGCGRAGCGGCATAGAGATTGAATATTGCAATTTGCAATCCACAGAAAACTACTCTTGCTAGCACCATCTCAACATATTTTTCTTCTTATAGAACATTTTGCAAAGGCATGTAGRTCTGGTTCAGAGTTTGGAGAAAAAATTGGAGCAAAATTTAAGAGGAGGGAAAGATATGCCAACCTCTATGGAAAGTCTGCAGCATAGGAGTGATGAATAAATACCTAAAAATTCTTATTTGCACACTGTAAATAGTAAACAGTAAAGAACAAATATGAATGAAACTATGGTATCGAAACTTACTCGTCAATGATGAACGACATAATCGCAGGTCCAACTGCGATTGCAGGATTTCAACCCTGCAAAGTGCAATAACAGGTACTACAACTACCTAGGATTTGCATTTCATGTCCTGGAACTTTTTTCGTTATAACTTACTGAAATATGTCACCGACAAAGATGGATAATGCCTGGCAATGATGTGCAATTTTGTTGCAGCTTAGCTACTATTATACCATACCTCGCCCTTCTACACCTACCTGTAGTTTTCTTCTACAAGAACATCTTGGAAAGGCAACAAGCTTGACATCGTCTTTTTCATGTGAAAGACATGGGTTTGATTCCTGTACGGGATAGGTAGGTACTCATTCCCGGGCAAGCTGGGAATATCATCGAGGGCAAGGTGTTAAGGCTAAAGAATTCATTATTCAATTGAGACGTTAAATTTCCACTTAATCACATACAGTAAAGGACCGAGATTTGTAATGCTAGAAAAAACGACAGTCGGGGTTGTGCAGACGACATTGACATGCACATGGTGCAGAGCCTGGGAAAAAATCCGAGGAAAATTTAAGAGCAGGAGAAAAAGATATGCTAACCTCTATGGAAAGTCTGCAAGACAAGAATGATGAATAAATACTTAAACATCCTTACTTGCAAACTGCAAACAACAAACAGTAAACAACGAACACAAATGAAAGTATGGTATTGAAACTTACTCATCAATAATGAACGACAGAATCGCAGGCCCAATTGTGGGTGCAGGATTTGAACCCTGCAAAGTGCAAAAAACAGCTCCAATTGTTGTTGTAGGACTCCAACCTTGCAAAGTCGAAGCAAACAAAAGCAAATAGCAAGCAACAAACAAATGAGCAAGCACGAACAGGTCCAACTGCAGGTGCAGGACCTCAACCCTGCAAAATTGAACCAAACAACAAGAAGCAGCAACCAATGAACCAGTGAACAAGCAGCAAACAGTGAACTAGTGAAGAATATATGTATCTTCAATGATGACTAAATTGCATTCCAAGCATAGAAGAAATATGAAACATATGATGACCATTCGAGTGGAAATACTTAAACATTCTTACTTGCAAACTATAAACAGTAAACAACAAACAACGAATACGAATGAAACTATGGTATCGAAACTTACTCGTCAATGATAAATGACGGAATCGCAGGTCCAATTGTGGGAGAGGGACTTGAACCCTGCAAAGTGAAAAAACAACTCCAATTGCGGGTGCAAGACTCCAACCTTGCAAAGTCGAAGCAAACAAAAGAAAGCACCAAGCACCAACAAGTCCAACTACAGGTGCAGGACCTCAACCTTGCAAAGTTGAACCAAACAACAAGCAGCAACCGACAAACCAATGAACCAACAAAGAAGCAACAACTAGTGAACCAGTGAACAATACATGTATCTTCAATGATGACTAAATTGCATTACAAGCATAGATGAAGTATGAAACATATGATGGCTATGCGAGTGGCAATGGGCAACAATATTGTCCAAATTCACTGCAACATTGTATGGAAAAATTCGAGGAAAAATGTATTGTGACAGGCTTATTTAAGTAAACATTTAAGGTTGTTAAACATGTTTAAGGGCCTCGCGCTATGTAAACATTTAAGTTGTTAGGCCTATTCAATTACCTCAAAAAGAGTGTCAATGCTCAAAATTTTTGGTATGTAAACATTTCAATAAAAATAAAAATAATAAAAAAATTAAAAAAGAGCATCAATGCTCAAAACTTTCGGTGTGTAAACATTTTAATAAAAATAAAAATAAAAATAAAAAAAAGCTTCGATGCTCAAAACTTTGGATATCTAAACATTTAAAACATTGGTAAATAAATAAGCCACATGTGCCTTATGGTTAGTAAATAAACCACCTGTGATGGAAAAACTGTCTATATGTTCCCGTAAGGCTTGTATAGGCAGTTTATATGTTTTAATGCTACAGAACTCTGTTATGAAGCAGATATGCATAAGCCTTTAGCTATGGCCATTTGGTTGATCTCCTCGTACCTTTATGTATATTAATATAAAACCAGCTTTTGTTTATATATATATATAGAGAGAGAGAGAGAGAGAGATTGTAATTCCATACCTTCAGTAATTTCTTACCTTCACATGATTTACATGAAGGCTGAATGCCTTAGAAAATTGGGAAACATGAAACATTGCAAGAAAATAACCCGAAGGAAAATTTGCCAGGTTTTGAAGTCCCAATTATAGCATAAGGTGGCTACCAATGCGTCCTTATTTTATCCCCCAGATACGAAAGAACAGAAAAGTCCAAAAGCAAAAACAGAGAGCCGTCTACATGGATTAAAATTCCAACTTTCTTTGGCAATGCATTGGGTCTAAGCATTCAAGTAGAACCACTCTGATGAAATTTTCCATAATAAACGAGCCCATGATAAAATCACTTCAAAGGTTAATTAGTTTTACCATGTCAATTGGATATGCAGATGAACCCAAGGAAAATCTTTCCTCTTGCTTGAATGAAATTTAAGCTTAATTCTAAATGTAACAGGCAGTGGACAGAGTAAATCAAATTTTCAGAGAGATTATTGAAAACAACATTTTGAGATGCATTATAAATGTGACCTCTGCACCCCCAAAGAAAATAAATATAGGGATGCTGTGGATGAACTATAAACAATTCCCAACCAACTCCATAGGTTGTACTAAAACAAAGATCAGGTATTAACCTTGTGTCATGAATTTCCCAAGCACAGCAAAGAAAAAACATATTAGTTTTAGCGTGAACAAATATTTTAAATTTAATTGGGCAGTCTTGTTCTGTTGCATGTATCATTTTAAACTTGAACTTGGGGATTTCAATATATAAATAGGAATGACTGCATGATGCTGTTGCATTTGAGAAAATGATGCTTCTGATAAATTAAAGATCAGAGAATGTCAAGACCCCATTAGCAACTTCCAATTTTCTCCCTCCTTTTTGTAATTAACCAAGTTCCAGATGTCGCTCTTGAATGTGATTTTTCATTTAATATAGTTCTCTTAAAGCAAATGTTAATCGTGCAGTATGCCTGCTGGTAGTCATCTCAATGACTAAAAACTGTCATTGGAACAATGAGACCTGTAGTCAAGTTGCAAGATCTGAAAATCCAATAAGGATTTACAAATTAGGAGTTCCAGATTTACTTTATGTTATATATTCAATCATGTAAATAAGTTATCTGAATGATGGAAGCCAACAGCGTCATCACTCATCAGCCCATGCCCAAGAAACAGAACTGTTGAAAGGAGAAAAGTAATACCATTAGTTGGAAAGTTTTACAAGCATGGATAAAGGAACAGTTTAGAAATGTGATGCCATCTATATCCTTTTAGGCAGTGTCGGAATATCATGGTACAAACTACAAACCTTGAGAAAGATTATCATTAAAAAATTGATAAACTTTCCATCCCCATTACAAATTCAAATTGTAGTTTTGACAGTTTAACTCAAAAAAGAAAAAACTCCTGAATTTATAAAATCACAAGCAACAAGATTCTCATCCAACCTAGCTAAAAATCAGTAATTCACTGCCAACTGCGAAGTCCTTGCTAGTAAATAATATGGGTATCTTGAAAAATGTTAAGAGGCTAAATGAGATCTCTCTTCCTACAAAGGACTCCCATGCAGGTCAACCTGCACTGGAACTTTGCACCCAACTGGCAGCCAATGCTATGAAGTCAGCTTTACATTTAGATGAAGTTTAAAACAGGAAAAATTTTAAGAATCCATACTTATTTTCAAGTGTAGAAACCTTGGTAACTGTTAAAATGCCAACTACAAATGTTTGGTGACATTTTTGTAAAATAATTCAAATTCCTAAGGATTTTATCTAATTTGTAGAAAAATTTGTCTAATTTTCAAGTAAAATTATGTTATCCTATAGAAATATGGCCAAATATTCATTTTGAATTAGAAAAACATTTTTGAAAAAAATGGGAAAATTAGCCAAATGGCGAAATTTAGCCCCTAAAATTTCCCCTGGTCTTAAACTATAATACAAATGGGGAACCTTGACTGTGGAATCTGTTGTCTATGTTCTCCAGACATTTGGAATCACCAGTGCATTGACTGCTTTCTTTTAATTTGAGATCATCAATTCCCTGAAACAATTCTCCAGAATACTATACATATATCCTTGCCCTCCCAGTGTAGGCAAGAAAGCTAAAATGCCAAAACATGCAGCCTGTCCATCATATGCTTAAGTTTCTTTCCAAACAGATAAATTGATGATTTGGTAATCAGGTAAAAACTTCATTAAACCATACTATCTGAAAAACTTAAGCTTGCTTTCCATTGCCTGGGCAAGGGAGATCCAAATATCCGTTCAAGCAAAACTTTTTCTTTGTCCCCAATCTTGTATGTACCATAACCATTAGTTACGCCTTGTTTCAATGCTTTCCTTCCATTTTCTGCATTTCTCTTTCTAGTTCTGGATAGTATGCTAATGTGCATCAAGTCTTCATCCTGGGATCCCATGTGGCCAGAAAGCTTTGAAATACTTTCACTGTCAGAAGATTTCCCTTCCTTGGAAAATCCATCCACTTCAGAAGTGAGTCTGCTATCATTTTCAACTGTAGTCCCAAGTTCAACGCCTTGTGATGATTCAATAGATTTTTTACTTGTTAATTTTGCCTCACTTATTTCTGAGTCCTCTGGCGCATCGTCAGTACTGATAGACCCACTGCTTCCCCACCATCTCCTTGAAACAGATGACAGGCCATTTTTGGGGAATCCATGTTTGAAATCATCCAGGTATGTTGAAATAAAAGCCCTATGACCCGAGTGATGCATAGTTTGCCGAGCAGCTTGAGGGATTCTACTGCCAGAGGGTTGCAAAATATTACCTGAAGTGGAAACCCCTTGTTGCCATCTACCAGTCTCATTGACTGTATTCCCATTTTTGCTTTGATTTTGCATGGCCCTGCATTTCCAGGAAGAGACCATTTGATACAAGTTACGCTTAATAGAAATTTCATAAAACATGCCAGTTAAGGAAAGTATTTGGGCCTTGCATAGGTCCTGTCACCGTCCACACACTTCAGGAAAGAGAGGGAAAAATAAGCGCTGTGGTAAAAGCATGAAGCAAATACCAAGTTTAAAAATGGAAAGGCTTGGATGCATAATGAAACATATCAATTAAACATCAGTGACTTGGAAGAGTCCCAGCAGAAAGAATAATCTTAAAGAAGCACACATGCACTCAACTTTTTGAGTCTGAAAAAAGAGGAAAATAATAACATCTATAACCTGAACAAAAAACAAATACTAGCATAATATGACAACAGAATGAAGCTTGGCAGTTTATTAGAGATCAAAACTTCAAATTATTTATATTTACCATAGACTACCATCTGGATCAATCTCCTACTTCTAATCCATGGCTAAAGGAGAAGTAATGTTACAGGTTATAGACTACATGGGCCTGAAGTTGAGGAAGAAAGGATAAAACTAACCAGTGTGACTCTTGAGTTCCTTTCTGGGATAGTAAATGCCTCAAAAGCTTCATATAAGACTAAAGAACATGGCAGGCTTTGCAAGCTACTTCGTGTATATGATATATCAATCAATGTTACCAGACTCGGCTCAGGAAAATAATCCATGAGGCAGAAGATCCAAGAGTTTGAATCAGCTTGGAAAAATCTCCGCAAGTACAAAAACATACACATTTTTATGAGAACAAATAAATTTTCATTTATATCAAATTACTCTATACCCATACAATGCAGAATATGCATATATGTTCAAAATAGTTGCCTTATGCACCGTGAAAGAAGAAACCCATGCAAACTGCCTCTATTATGATACTCTAGTTGAGTTTGTGAATGTCATAGTTACTTAAAATAATGGGAATATATCCCAAACCACTAGTGCTGCCTCCAAATAATGGTAAATATATCTTCATTACTAATACTTCATATGGGATTATATCAAAGTTAGTAGTGTTGGGTATTAGTTGCAAGCCAATTCCATAAAGTGCTTAACATATTGTGTACTTTGTTCTACTTAGGTGCTCTTGTTGGCATTAAGATAACATATATATTCATGTACATCCATGAAAATACAAACCATTAGACACAAAATATTCAAGTCTCTCGTGTATATAGCATGTAAGGGTGACTATAACAAACTAGCACTGATTGCAATACATATCTGAACCAAAATACATAAACAAAGACGCTCTAAAGGGTTGCTAGAGTCCAAAAATAAGTATACTAATAACTATAGTCAAGACCCTAAACTCTACAATCTAATCATTTGACATAATCATCTGAATCTTCATCCTCTACATGAGTAGTTCCAAGATTGTGACTTGATTCCCCTGGAGTTGAAGTTCCAACACCAATGTTTAGGCATTGTGGCAATGGAAGTGGGTCCAAGTTTATCCAAGATAAGTCTTCATTTGCAAATGTTGTTCACTAAGTCTCCACAACTCACTCCGAGGAGGGATCAATAGTTCCAACACCAATGTTTAGGCGTTGTGGCAATGGAAGTGGGCCCAAGTTTATCCAAGATAAGTCTTCATTTAAAAATGTTGTTCACTAAGTCTCCACAACTCACTCCGAGGAGGAATCGATATCCTCCAAGACTAGCCTCTAAATCAGGAATCTTGTTCAACAACTAGTTGCACCTCAATCTATGGTTGTATTGAACAAAGACCAAATCATTCAACCATTTTTTGTTCAAAACCTTTCACTTCTCAATGTGTATATGCTCAAAAACACTCCAGTTGCGTTCACACCTAGAAGCAATGCATGTCCGGCTCAAGATATGAATTGCAAATCAAGGCACTAGCTATTAAACCACTTCCACCAATAGACTATGATAAGAGGTGAAGGCAAAAATTTCATAAAATGAGTTTGAAACTGACTAAACTTTTGCAATGTCTAGAATAATGAATAATATAACTTCAAAGACTTTGAAATTGTTTACCTAGTGGATCTTTGGTTCTAATTACGATCATGTTGAAGGTACCAATATTGTCATTGAAATACAGGAGCATACTATGTATCTCATCTTATATCTTCACATCAAGGACCATGCGCTCAATGCATTTGTACAATCCTTCTTTTACCTCTCCATCTAGTTCAAACTCTTTTGTATAATGGTACCTTGGGTTCAAGCGATAGCCCACTACATGTATAGGTCAATGGAGTTTACTATTCCATTTATCATCAATGATTTTCCAAAGAGGAAGATACTGCTACCTTTTATCATTGCATGTTTCCTTTATTGCCTCTTTAGCCTGATCCATGGCCTCGTAAATAAAACCCATGGCAAGTTAATCACCATCCACTATTCGCAACACTTTAACAAGAAGCTCAATGAATTTGACTATCTCTTTGCCTTTTTCCAAAAAGTATTTTCAAAAACGTTCTCCATGATTTCTTCCCCTTCAAGCTTTCTGCTCCACTAAGATGTATTCCACTCATCATAAGAAAATGTCTTCTGCAAGTTACCTCTTTGGTAAATGATGGATTGAAATGTAAGAAAGTTCATGTTGCAAATTGAATAATGGCTAATTGAACAAGCTCTTTGCCCCTAGTGCTTTTCCTCATAAGTTTTAAGACCCAGGTGTGGTTGTAAATGTATCTGGTTATGATTTTTGCTTATTCCACACACTTCTTCACCCACTAAATTTTGCCAATGTCCTCAAGCATGAGGTCTAAACAATGCACTGCACATGGAGTCCACCGAATGGTAGGATGTTTCTTCTCCAACATCTTACCCATGGAATCATAGCTTGAGGCATTCTCTGCAATGATCTAGACAACTTTCTCCACCCCTACCTCCTCAAACTACTTCATCCAAAAGATGAAATAACGATTGCACATCCTTCACCTAATCAAAAGCATCTATTGATTTAAGAAACATAGTTCCTTGTGGGCAAGAAATGAGAAAATTGGTAATGGTACAAGCCCTTCCATCAATCTATCCATTAGACATGATGGTGCAACTTGTTTTACTCCATGATTGCTTAAATTCCACAAGGTATTCATCTATTCTTTGAACCTCTTTCTATAAAAGTGGCCCCTGAAGCCTAAACCACATGAAGTTATAGCATTTATCGTAGGTCAATAGTATGAGGAGTTGGTAGCACTAAAAACAACCTCTTCTCTAGGAGGTAACATTGGGACCCTAAAGGGGCCAGCAACAAGAAAAGAGGAGTATTCTTCAAAACTAGGGTTTTGGGTATCATGTAAACTTGCACTTCTCCCTCTCTTTTTGACTCTATTTATTCTTGGGTTTCCCAACGTGATAGGTATCAAGAAGAGCTTGCATCTCAGCTCTTATTTCAAGGATGACTTCTAAGCAAGGTCTAATTTTCCCTATCACATTTTTTGAGTGTTGTTTCACCCTATGTATACCCCCCACCAACAACTTCCTTGTGATAATGGTTGCATAACATTTTCCCCCCAACCACTTGGCAATGGTTCCATGCAGTGTTTTTAGACTCGGCTCGAGTCGATATCAACTAGCCAAACCAGTCGGTCGAATAGCTGGTTGATTCAAACCGGCCTTCAAATCAATTCGATACCAAACCGACCGAGTCCATGCCTACTTGGACGGTTCAATTATGGACCCACTTCATCCTTTTACTTAAATTTTTAACATTACCATTAATTGTTTTGGGATGTTTGAGAGTGGTTCCAACCTCATTAGACTTCATATGGAGAAAGTAGAATTTTAGGTCCCATTCAAAATTCAGCAAACTTAACAGTTTTCAGGATTTCAAGATTGGCAGGATTGCAACGTTTCCACTAGATTCTATCAAGTATGAGGGTATGGAATTGGCATTTAATCAAGAGCACCAAGCCCTCTATGTACCTCGATGTTGGTGGTATTGATTGTTGAACTCTTATGTCATGACCCTAGTAAAAATGTACCCTTCACTCAAGTAAAATCACTTATTAGGCATAGTAAGCTTTTTCTATCTTATTTTAACACTTAGAGGGTGACATTGATGATGAGGATCCTAATATAAGTAATAATCTTGATGATATGTAGTTATTTGTCGTAGCATGATTTTTTTTTACTCTAGAGGCCATTTAAAGCCTCGTTGTTGATGTATTTTGGTTCAGAGATGGATTGCACTCGGACCTCAGTGCTATTTTGGTTATATGCACTCTTACTTGCTATATAAATGAGAAACGTTGCATATTTGTGTATAAATGTTTGGATTCATACGGATGCACATGAATATATATGTTTTTTTTCAAAATTTGAATATTTTATGTAGTTTTTGGTCGACCATTTTTTTTTGGTTTTTTTCCCATTTTTTTCCGGTCCGGTCCGGTTTCGCATTTTTTGGGTTGACCAATTTGGTCTAGTTTCCAGCTCTGATAACATTGTTGGGAAGGTCAAGTTTGAAAATGGCATTACAACAAAAGGCACCCAAGCAATACAGCCTTTATAAGGTGTTGCAGAGGATCGGCAGTATGGCTTATACATTGGACTTGTTGATATTATGGTAGCTGCAGGAGGTATTTACCTCCACGTGTAAACCTGACAAGGATAGAATACTCCGGGTAGCAAGAAGAAACCCTAATGAGTTGGCTAATAACCCTAGAAGACTTGTTGGCTCAAGAAGATAATTTATATTAGGTTATTAGCCTCCAAGAGAAGAAGTCGGACAGAAATAATATTATATACTGAACAGATAGATACCCAGAATGAGAAGTCGGTCTTGGCAGTTAGCCAGAATTAGGATAAATACAGGAGGCCAGTTCTCATTCTGGCAGGCAGTCTCAGAATTGCAGTGCCCAGTCTTGTGCGCACTGCAGTTGCCCAGTTTCTGCGCAGGGTTAGAGGAAAGCTGCCATTGTCGCTGATGCAGCTAGCAGTTACGCTTGGACTATCTCTCGGCTAGGGTTTGGACTATCTGATCAACTCTTTTTGATGCGCTATCCTTGGGGAAAGGTGCGCTACCCTTTGTTTGGCTATTTAGCCTAGGGTTTGCTTCCGAAGTGATTCTTTGTCAAGGTTAAGGTGCTTGGAGGGTGGCTTCGGCCTATGGTTGGGTGACAAGGGTATTGTCAATGGTAAAGCGAGCACACATCTTTCATATTCTAATAGGTTATGGGCCCACACCTCCTTCATTCAGTCTAAACGTTGGAAGGAAACATAGCCGCTAGGATATTGAGCTCGGTGAGGAACTGTCGCTAGGGTTACTAGCAGAAGCAGCTTCCAAGACACTGTCGCTAAGGTTACTAGCAGGAACAGTTGCAGAAACCCTAATCCTCTTGTTGAGGCACCTTAAGTGAAGGGATTGACCTAATCTCCGGATAGATCAGTGCGCCCTAGCCTAGCGCATCTCCTGGTACTCTCAGAAAGCCAAGACATGAAGTTTGAGCTTTTGGTCAAATTTAGGGTTTGACCAAGTCAAAGCAACCATGACTTATTCTATGAAGTCAGAGAACAAGTTAGATGGAGCCTTTGACTTCAGAGCGTGGAAGACAAGGATTGACCTCATCCTTGCCAAGAATAAAGTGTTGGATATCGTGAAAGGAAAGATCGTGAAGCCAGAGTTTCAAGAAGGAAAAGAGAAAGAACAGCAGAACATTGCAGCTATGGAGAAGTTCAAAGACAGTAATATCAATGCTATGAGTATCATAGTGGAATCTATAAAAGACCACTTGATACCCTACATCTCACATCTTGACTCATCAAAGAAGATGTACGATGCCCTAACAAATCTCTTCTCAGTCAGAAACATTGGACAAGTTATGAGTCTGAAGAATGAGCTCCGTGACATGAAGATGAATGATGACGATAGTATAACATCATATTTTGTGAGAATCTCTCAGTTAAGAGATCAACTACAAGCTA
>JASDQU010109254.1:85221-108531 GCA_032191745.1 Picea mariana
AGGGTTCTTGGCGAACTCTCGGCCATGCATGGCTCGGTGTTCCAGTTAACTGACAAAAAGCCTCGTGTCCTGGCGGAAACTTTCCTGATTTTTTGCTTTGTTAGGTACCCGCGGGCTGTTTTGGGTTAGCCTGTGGATACCCGCGTGCAGTAGAAGGACAACGAGCGGATGCCCACGCCCAGTGAGCAGTTAGGGCGCGGGTTTCTTGTTTTAAGTGGTTTTTGAGGAATTTCTCAGCATGGCTTTGGCTAGGAAGAGGCATGAGTAGGCCTGATACCAGGTAAGCATGGATAGTGCAATTTAGGGTTATAACACATTGTTCATGCAAGAAAACTCCAATCTATAAGAAAATTTATGGATTTTTCCTACAGAAAAAATCAAGATAATTCCAGCTTCGTTACCTTCATTAGAACATGAACCATGGAAGTGCATGTGCCACATACCATCATCTAAATCAAATTGTTCCAAGGGAATGTTATCCTTCCTAGAAAAGATGGAATACACTCTATTGGTGTATAAATATGTTCAATATATATCTTACACTCATTTAAATGTCAATCCGAGATTCGTAATCAATAGAGTTGATGCACTATATTTGCTGATAACAGATAGGTTCCTATGTCTGATGAGTATAGCATAAAGAAGAAACAATCAATACCAATACTCCGTTTTAGAACTTTTTAATCTATCTTCCTCACACAACTTAAAGATCAGAAAACAAAACTCATAAACATAATCCAACAAGCATGTGATCTAAAGGTTTTTTGCTCAGGTAATGAATCTGTCCATTCACAGGCTCATGAAATAAAAGAGATGGACTTTGAATATGTCCCTTGTAGCAACTAAACTAATCAACAATTAACATTTTGTTTTAGGATATCCAAATGCTTCACACAACTTCAAACTTAGCAAAGAAAAATGATAATAAAAATTCTCAAGAAAAACAATCAATCAAAGGATTCTATCTTAAGGAACAAGTCGATTCATTCCAGGCTCATGAATTAAAGAGATGAATTTGAGAAGCATGTCTCATGTAGCAATCAAAATAGTAAATAGCAATCAACTCCAATCACTCTTGAAATCAAAATCAATTCCAGCTTCATGTAATTCAAACAAACCTGTGTAGTACAGAAAACAATCAATATAATTGAAAGGCTTCATTATGGAACATGAAGTAAAAAGATGAAGTCCTATTATTTCTATACCCACTAAGAACACTACTGTCTCACACTCAGAATAAAAATATGTTTTTACTGAGCAATCCCACACATCAAATTCTTAAATGTTATCCTACAAGAAAAAAAAAAGGAAACTAACTGCTCACATTAATTCAAAAGCAAGAGATTCTGTGTTTAAAATTTAAAATACATTTAAAAAACATTGACAAAACATACCTGTTAAATACTCACACAATCAGACAAATAATATACAGAGAGGTTTACCTTAGTTGGGATAGTGGGCTCTTGTCGAGCCAACAAGGTACCTATAAAACGACAGCAGACTAAAGCATTCTAATCATACCCAAAAAGTGCACAAACAACATCTGCATTCCTTCAATTGATTAAGTGGATCAGAAACTCAACATTTCATTTCCCAGTGTAACAATGTATATCATTATCCAAAAACCAATCTTACATCATAGTAATCCCTCTCTCTTTTGGCTTAGCCATCACTCAATTTATATTATTTTTACATTACAAATTTGGATCTAGAAAATCCAATCCAAATCAAAAAAAAATTCCATCAATGGAGGTCGAGTACAACCACTATCTAATCAAGGAAATGTTGTTCCCACAAATCTGGGCATGATCTTAGAATTTTTGGAAAATTGGCAAAGATTGAGGATGGATCGTTCCCCCTAAGTTTTAGGTCCATACATGTGAGATATTTGGATTCTGGCCCACGATTCCAAATGAAAACACCGCTTTGAACAAAACCCATGTCCCCAAATATTTAGATTCATCGTCATATGCCTGTAAATTGAAGAGAAAATACAGTACCAGAATGCTGGTGCCAAAATCTTATAGGTAAATGTTTAGTACCAGAATACACACAGTCACAATCCTGAGTGCCGGATTAGGCGCATGACTTGGTATTGGAATAATGCATGACTTGGTACCAAAATAGGCTTCTCATGAATCAAACCATTAGGATTATACAAGGTAAAACACTCTAATCGAATTAATTCAAGAAAGTTAAACAAAGCATGCTTTAAATCATCAATTACCTCTTGTGAACATGAACAAGGTCATTGGGTATGTGTTTGGGAGGAAATAGTCAAGTATAGGATTATAACATAGGCAAAAAGAATCACATACAAGGTAATATAGGGCATTATATATGTCACAACTGAGACTCAACATTCTCCCATGCTTAAGTCATTGCATGTCCTCATGCAACAATGATCTTCAAAATTTCAAAATTGATGGTACTCTTCACTTGATCAAGCATTCCCCTGAATTTTCATCCTTCTTCATCTCCTAAGTTTAAAAAATATAAACTTCCTGTCTTATGCTTCACACTCCTTACCCATGGAAAAGTAGTTATGACAGACAAGTGGAGTCATGGATAGTAGATTAGATCTGTTAGTGATTTGACGTTAAGTCTTATCCAATCCATTTTCGATCAAAGTTAGGAGAAAGGGTTGGCTATGAATCTAATATGATTATAGGATAGTGGCCAAGATTTTTCATAANGATGATTAACTCGTTTCGTATCCAAGTTTTTAGAGATGAAGCTCTTCTTGCTTAGGTAAGGTGAATTAAACATACTGAGGGTCCCACTTCTCATGCAAACCTATTTGTTTTAAAGATAGAACTCTAAATCAGATACTTGAAGGTTCTTAAGAACATCATCCGAGAGATATAAAGGTCGTCTCCTAGCCTTGATTTGATAATTCTTCAGAATGAGACCCAAAGGTTTTTGTTCAGTTTTAGGTGTGACACTTTATGTTTTTCAACTCTCTTTACTTGGAATAGCCCCACTACCAGTAGTCCTATTCAGTACCCCAACGGGTTTACCTTAGTACCATACAAGCATGGCCCCGCTACCAGCAGGCCTTTTCAGTACCCCAACGGGTTTACTTGTACTTCCTGATACTTCCTTTTTATTATGTTACTCAAAAGATTTAGAGTTATGTATACTGATCATTGAAAATTTTAGAGTATAAGGAAGGAAGGTGGTATGAGAGTGTCTTAGAGTTATTAGGCACATAATTAATTATTTGCAATTATCCCAAGTGTGACATCATCCACATTCAACTTAAATATCAGCTATTCAATGTATAATGGAACATCTCGGATAATCACTAAGAGGTCCCTCTAGTTAATCCTATTAGGGTTCTCATGAAATTTCATTGAGGTTTTGCAAGGGCGGTCCACCACATCAGGTTTTCATCAATACCTCCAAGAGAAGCTTGTAAAGATAAACTTGGATAAGAACTTGTTGAATCAACTAGGTTAGTATTATACATAATGGTGTTACCACTTTTCAATGGATATTTCAATTAGCAATCACTTTTTCAAAATGATGAGGTAATAAGACAAGTGCACCCATTATCATATTGAGCTAAATGTGAAAATATATTCTTAAAGGAAAGAAAGGATGATTCATTCAAGGTTGAGCGTAGAAATGTAGGAGAAAGATGTACATGAGAGTAAAAACAATTCAACACAAGACTTAAATGATCCTTGATGGAAAGAAAATGAAGATATTATCCCATACCTCTAATTACCTGAAGTGAAAACGATGTTAAGCACAGGACAAAGATCATATCACCTTGGCATCAGTACCAGATTGGTAATTGGTATCAGAACATGTTTCTACAGTACCGGAATAGGACAGTAATGAAACAGGGTAGTACTGGAACAGAGCAAAGGGAAGAAACAAAGTGACATGATGAATGATTTCCATACGAGGAGATGTATACAATGGCTTGCATAAATTCATGGTAGGAAGTGTGTAATAATTGAGAGTAACCATATGTTTACTGCATAATTAGTCTAATTCCTTAGTAAAACAAAAAAAATGTTGAGTTTATACGTCCTATTGCTTGAAGCATTTAAATCGAGCAACAAAACTTGAATATATGATTAGAGCTACCATCACCTTATTACCAGTACCAAATCACCTGAGTATCGGATGGATGCAGGGTTGTGATTAGTACTAGAATAGCGCAGACCTCCTCTTTTGGTACCAGATGAGCATAGGGTTATGACCAATACCATAATAACACAGGGTTCCTTCTTTAGTACCGGATGGATGTGGAGACATTATTCAGTACTGGATGTGGTCCAGTACCAGATGAGCACAAAAAGATGGTTCAGTACTGGAATAACACATAAATGATCATTGGTATCGGATGAACACAGAGGTGAACATTGTATTCTGGTACTTGAAGAGATTTTGACACAATACCTAGTGATAGTGTTTCTGAAACTTTTGTAGGTTGTACCTTGTAGAAGTAACTAGAGTTTTATATTGTTCTAGAAGAGGACCTGTGATCTAATTCAACTAAAAAAAACCATGTAGATGTAACAAATACTAACACTAGATGTAGGAACTCTGAGTTTGCATCGAAATAATGCAAAATAATTTGGTGGTTGGGATCCAAGATCTGTAATAAGAGGGTATTATGTAATTGGATGAAGACATGTTGAGATTTTAGAAGCCTCCTCTTTTGGGACCAGGCTGATCACTGCTCCTGTTGGCACTTCCTTTTTATTACAAAAATAATAATCCTAACTACTATTGTCTCAAAAACCACTCCCCCATGCTTGAGGTTTTGCATGGCCTCATGCAAACAATGCAAGACAATAAAAAAAAATGATCAGAGGGTTTCCATCAGGATTGTCCATAGCAAATCCATCTTCCATTTTCATCATGATTTCCACAGAATTTAAAATATCCAACCTCAGATTTTTCTCAAAATGAGATGATGCTTTGACCTTTGAAGGCTCGGCTTGCAAGAAAGATTGAAGACGTTGATAATCCTACTGATTTTCTGATTGAAAGCGCACCGATTCATCCTCAAAATATATTTTTCAAATGATTAATCCATATCATCAATTGTCAAGTTATAAGTGTGCATTGGGGAAGACTGGCTTGTATAACAGATGTGGCAATTTGTAGCTGGAAAAGAGCTCATTTGCATGCGAATGATAATTCCAATTGTGTGGTCTTCTCGAAAGTTGTAATATTCAAGTCAGATGCATTTTCATAAATCAAATATACATTCATGTACCTTCATATTCTCCAAATATTTAGCTGCTGTCACATTTGAAAACGCAAGTCATCAAGTTCTCCAAAATGAGCATGCACAGGTGCTTTTGTTGATGATGGAATTGCAAGTTGTGGAGAAGTAACACCACATAATGCAACAAAACTATCGACTTCTAGAAACAACACATCATTTGCAATAGATAAAGCACCACTCTTGCNCATTTTCCTTCAACCACTTCATGGATGCCACAATATATTTAACAACTTGCCAATAAAGACCATCCATTAAAGAGGTATAAGTTGTTGCATCAGAAACACTGACAGTCAAACCCATCTTTTAAAAAGCCACATTTTGTTGCAATTGTTCTTGTTGTGTTAATATTGTCGCCAACAACCATTCTCACTGTAATACCTACCATTCTATAGACTTCAACAACTTCTTTGACACCAAGACGCACTGGATCCTTGATGTCAACAATGATAATACATGTATAACCATTTATATGGATGGTTTCATTCTATGAATCAAAATTATCGTCCAAGTATATAAAAGCAAGGTAGAGAGTTCGAAAAGAAAATGCCCAAAGTAAACGAAATTTAAACCCACAGCGATGCCAAACTACTGCAATAACTCAAAATGATTCCTAAATATAATGATGAATCCAGAATGAAACAATGCACATGAGAATTAGAAAATTTCAAAGGCATCTGATCCACCACTCCCGATATCCTTTCTTCTCAACCCCATCCTGTCCATTTCCATTGCCTTTGTGAAAAATTAAAAAAATCAACACCATCTGTTCACCAATACTCTAATTTCCTCAAAGCTCCAGTGACCAGGAAGACCCCAGTTTCCATCTCTGCACATGGGAGAACATGGTATGATCCTTATCAATGGATGTCCAACCTCCAATACCCTACTCTCACTCACCATTTTCAAGGAAAAAATAGTTACACTGAAGCTTTCATGGCAGACACCATAGAACTACAACAACAATTGCAGGCCGAGATGCAGTCCATAATGCCTCTAGAGGTCTCGACTCCCCCAGAGCATTGGGGTACCTGGTTATATTTCCAGTGCATTCCTGAAGGAAAGGAATATCTACTTCTATGCAGGAGAATGGAAAGACAACCTGGTTTAGTCGCATCATTCCATTATTATCTTAGGAGTTGTTACAGGGAGGAAGTTTTTCTTGACTGGAATAGATTGCAAAACAACTTGGTTATGTTCATGTGGGTATGTGTCTGAATTCAAGAATATCATCAGAGGTCTATTTGATTCATTAAGCTAATATGACAGCTGGGATGCAAAGGATACGAGAAAGTGAGTCTGGTGTGCAATAGTTTGTGGAACATCATTATGGTTTCTTTTACATTCTAACGAATGCCCCTAATCAATTGGCTTGATGTAGTGTTGGGAATATAGCCTCAAATAAATGGCAGAGTGTGGTCCAAGTAGCCGGAAATGTCACAATTGAGGATATGGATATGTTTGATAAGTACTTGGTGTTAGTTATTCATAAGGGGGGAATTCCAGTAATTTGTCCATTTCCCATGCCTCTACAAATTGACTTGAGTGATGGAATGCAGCTTGAAGACCTTACTCCATGGTTCCTACCAATGTCAGCTAACATGTGCATTGTTGTTCCTGGATCGAATCATGATTTCAAGTCTTCTATTTTCCATGCAGTGATATCGAAGAGATTCAAAAACAAATCCATCAATAATATTCAGAAGATCAATATCTTCTTGGAGCTCATCTCGTACTTTTTGTAGCTCTCTATCAAGACCTTCTTCTCCAAATACAACATCCAATGATCGAGGTTATGGAAATAGTGTATGGGATGTTGTGCAAGTGCTCTTACCATATCTCAAGATGATATCCAAAACCACATAGGCACATAGAAAGGCATTTACTGAATACATTAACAGTTCCAACATTTGAGAAACAACATTCTTGGCAACTCTATTTCCAATTCATGGTTGATGACAATATTACAAAAAATTGGATTTATGAGGTTTCAAGTGGGATTCCAAAATGTATGTATTGTTGTTGCAAACCAACAGACTGTAACTGCACTATATGATGTCCCACAAGTACCTCAATTTCTCTAGGATTTTCATTATTATCTGCAAAATGGACAAGACACTTGATCCCATATGTGCATACTGAACAATTTAACAAAAGGGACACATGTGGGGTTATAAGTGGGTATTGGTGAGATTACGAAAAGAAGAGGAAAGAACAAGTGGTAAAATAACAAGCTTGAAATGTTGTCTTTATGATAAGTTTCCTTCATTTTCAATAAATCAGAAGGATTAGAAAAATGCTTACCTCAAGTCACCCTTAGAGTTGATACTTACATATCTGAATTTTGAGTTATTTTTGCATGAACTTGAGCTTTGAAGACCATTCGGAAAATCTGAGTGTGCATGAACGGATTTGAAGAATGCATCCAGGCTGCTAGGACACTATTGATATATTGCTTGTATGCAGTCTCAGTACCAAAAAAAAATCATGTTGCTTCCTTTGAGATGTTTGTTAGCAAGCAACCTGCTATAAGAACAAAGATTGGGCATGGGAATAGTGACCTCCTTCTTTCCAACAAGCTTCCTTGTCAACTGTCTTATTCGGAAAACATAAAAGAAATGTTGCACTGTATTTTAAACTGAACCACTAACTATATGCAACTATTTATTCATTATCCTACCCTACTTGAGAAAAGAGAAATCATTTTTTTAAGTATAGGAAAATTTCCAGTGAAGCCATGTGTGTAACAGGGTTAGAAATATATCCATACTCAAGTTTAAAAGATAAATTTTAATGCATACCAGAGTATGAAGGATCAACTGCTTTAATGATGAGATAAAACAATAATGAAAAGTAACAGAGTAGTGTGACTTGACAACTAATTGGAACCATCTTTCAATAGGATCAAGATATTCTCGTTTCCCTTCTTTGTTTAGGTCACACAACATGTCCTCCTTTTCCATTCCACGCAGAGCATTTTCTTCAAGATGATTGGTCTCTAAGGTACATATAGGATCTGCTGAGAGGCATGCTAAGAACTCCTCATTATCAGGTTCTAATTGTTACCCTCCATTGCATTCTATCCATGATTCTTGAGTTTCTTCAACAAATTGACAATAGAAATTCGAAGGGACATCTAAATCTTTTTGTGGAGAGACAACTAAATTCTTGGCTACTATCAAGATATGCTCTTCCTGAAAGGCAGATATCCTAGTTGTTGCTAGAATGCGAGAAAGTTCTTAGAGGAACATTCTTCAATCTCTTGATCATCCTTGAATTAGTCTAGTTGGTTGATGATCCCCGTCTTGCAACACAAATTAGTACCGGGGGGGTTCTTACAACACCCCAAACTTGATTTATCATCAAAGATATGTATTTTAAAACTATTTGCAAAAACAAAACACACCAAAATTGAACTCCTTGTGTTACTGGGACCCTGCTGTCACCGGGTTATTGGTTCGCACAAGTTATCTTATCATAAATAAAACCTAAATTTGCATAAATAAAAACACACTTTTGCATAAAATAAGGAGAAACACACTTCTGCATAAAAGGGAGAGGACAACCTAACTTTGGAGAAACCCCACTAAAGTGGATGTGCAGGTTCTTACCTCTCATCTTACCGTCTTCTCTCCACCCTTAGGTCATCCATAAAACCAATCCAAAATCATTAAATTCAAATGCTACCTATTACCATTTACAACTCCTCGACAACGACGCCAAAATGTTGGTGTATAAATATGTTCAATATATATCTTACACTCATTTAAATGTCAATTCGAGATTCATAATCAATAGAGTTGATGCACTATATGTGCCAATAACAGATAGGTTCCTATGTCTGATGAGTATAGCATAAAGAAGAAACAATCAATATCAATACTCTGTTTTACAACTTTTTAATCTATCTTCCTCACACAACTTAAAGATTAGAAAAAAAAACTCATAAACATAATCCAACAAGCATGTGATCTAAAGGTTTTTTGCTCAGGTAATGAATCTGTCCATTCACAGGCTCATGAAATAAAAGAGATGGACTTTGAATCTGTCCCCTATAGCAACTAAACTAATCAACAATTAACACTCTATTTTAGGATATCCAAATGCTTCACACAACTTCAAACTTAGCAAATAAAATTGATAATAAAACTTCTCAAGCAAAAAAATCAATCAAATGATTCTATCTTAAGGAACAAGTCGATTCATTCCAGGATCATGAATTAAAGATATGAATTTGAGAAGCTTGTGTCTTGTAGCAATCAAAACAGTAAATAGCAATCAACCCCAATCACTCTTGAAATCAAAATCAATTCCAGCTTCATGTAATTCAAACAAACATGTGTAGTACATAAAACAATCAATATAATTGAAAGGCTTCATTATGGAACATGAAGTAAAAAGATGAAGTCCTATTATTTTTATACCCACTAAGAACACTACTGTCTCACACTCAAAATAACAATATTTGTTTACTAAGCAATCCCACACATCATATTCTTAAATGTTATCCTACAGGAAAAGAAAGGAAACTAACTGCTCACACTAATTCAAAAACAAGAGATTCTATGTTTAATATTTAAAATGCATTTAAAAAAAACTGACAAAACATACCTATTAAATACTCACACAATCAGACAAAGAATATATAGAGAGGTTTACCTTATTTGGGACGGTGGGCCGTTGCCAAACCAACAAGGTACCTCTAAAACGATAGCAGACTAAAGCGTTCTAATCATACCCATAAATTGCACAAACAACATCTGCATTCCTTCAATTGATTAAGTGGATCAGAAACTCAACATTTGATTTCCCAACATAACAATGTATATCATTCTCCAAAAACCAATCTTACATCATAGTAATTCCTCTCTCTTTTGGCTTAGCCATCACTCAATTTATATGATTTTTACATTACAAATTTGGATATAGACAATCCAATCCAAATCAAAACAAATTTCCATCAATGGAGGTCAATTACAACCACTATCTAATCAAGGAAATGTTGTTCCCATGAATCTGGGCATGATCTTAGAATTTTTGGAAAATTGGCAAAGATTGAGGATGGATTGTCCCCCTTGAGATGGAGGTCCATACGTGCGATATATTTGGATTATGGACCATGATTCCGAATGAGAACACCGCTTTGGACAAAACCCATGTACCAAAATATTTAGATTCATTGTCATCTGCTTGTAAATTGAGGAGAAAATCTAGTACTAGAATGTTGGTGCCGAAATCTTGTAGGTAACTGTTTAATACCGGAATACACACAGTCACAATCCCGAGTGCCAGATTAGGCGCATGACTTGGTACCATAATAGGTTTCTCATGAATCAAACCGTTAGGATTATACAAGATAAAACACTCTAATCGAATTAATTCAAGAAAGTTAAACAAATCATGATTTAAATCATCAATTACCTCTTGTGAACATGAACAAGGTCATTGGGTATGTGTTTGGGAGGAAATAGTCAAGTATAGGATTATAACATAGGAAAAATGGATCAGATACAAGGTAATATAGGGCATTATATATGTCAAAATTGAGACTCAACACACACCTAGGTATTCTTCAATATAGTTTACATTAGGTTGTGGGACACTCTCTATGTAAGGTTAAATCCTTTCCTCTCGAAGGACTATAATGTTTTTACCATTCCGAGGTACATATAAATGTGTTCCGTCGAGTGAGAGGTATCCACCTATTAAGGCTTTCCAATCTCTTCGCAAGATGATTGATTAATTGCTTACTGGCATGTCAATTACCTGAATGCTAAGGGTTTTCCTTATTTCAGGGTGTGCACACAAAACTAAGGTCACATATTTAATATCGCCTATGGTCGTTTGTTGTAGAATATTATTGGAGAGCATGCTTCTGGCATTTTCATTTGTACAAGACAAGTCTAGCTCTTCCATAATAATCTTCAACATCACACTTGGGACTGAACCACCATCAATGAGGAAACAATGGTCGATTTTATCCATAATCTTTACAGAAATATAAAAAGGGGTATTTTTTTACAGAGTATCTAAAGTTATGTAGACCTACTTTATTTACAGATGAATCCTCTTCATTTACCTCTTCGGATAGGTTGGATACAACAAAAGTTTTTTCTTCCATGAATTGTTTCATATGCCTCTGTTGTTTAGGGGTGACAACCATGTCCATAAGGGTTGCATCTGCTTTGATGTTGGCCAATTGATCAAAAATATTATATTTGGAAGAGGGGAGAAGGGAGGTAATTTCTTGACTTTCAAAAACTTTAGGAACCTGAATAGTAGGAGCTGGTGATGATGAGATTGGGATAGAAGAACTGTAGGGAGGATCAAATTTGCCTTTGGGAGCATAGGATTTGTTCCTAGTATTGATGATCATGACATCTTTTGGCTCTGCAAAATCTAGGACAACGATGGTAGTTTCTGGTCTTTTACCAAATAGCTTATATCTGGCACTCTTCCATGCCTCACATGTGGCTTCCTCGTGGTGTTCCTCGCAAAAGTTACACCAACTTTGAGGCAAGATAGCATTAGGCTGAAAATTATTTTTAATTGGGTTTCTAAAGGGAAGTGCAGAAGAGGATGAAGTTCCAGGGGTTAGAGGGGAAACATTTCCCTTTCACTCATACACTATCATATGATTATTCATATCTTGTACTAGATGTCAGACGACAGACATGTCTATCTGTTTAATCGATTCTCCTTGGGGAAGACCTATTCTTTCGAGTTATTCTTCATACTCTAAAAAAGTATGCAGAGTGGAACCGTGATTATCAATGGATTTTTCCTCAAGACTATGACGATAGGGAGAAGGTAATGCATTGTAATAATGCATGAAATTGACTTAGTTCTGAGGTCGAATGAGTTCAAGGATTTGATTTTATAGCTTAGTGAAATGCAAGTTGAAGGACTTGATGGTCTCACCATCCTTATAGGTGATGTTATTGTACTCCTGTAACTGCTCAGTTGGGCTTTTGGATTGCCCATATGTGGATTTGAACCAATAAACTAACTCCTCCCAAGTAGACAAAATCTTAGGAGGAAGGTCAAAGAAATCGGCCACAGCCTTCCCTTCCAAATAATTGACAAATAAGTGCATGAAAGTATCGTTGTCATTGGCTCCTATATTGTGACAAGCATTAGAAAATGCCACCAAGTGTTCATTTGTAGTGATAATGTTATTTCTTGAGAACCTAGGGAGATTCTCTTTGAATTTAGGAAGTGGACGAGTAGCAGGTGCTAGGTTAAGAGGAGAGGACACATGCCACAGTGAGGTTGTGGCGTCTTCTTCAAACTATAGCCCATACTTTTTAATGACTTTGGCAATGTTTGTGGTAGATTGGACAGGGATATGGTGGATATATAAGCTACCAATCACTGAAGAAGATGAAGAATGAGAGGAAGAAGCACTTCCAGTGCCACCAGAGCCACCACTAGATGCCATCTTGTGGATGATAGGTGAGGGACAGAAAGACGAACTAGACGAATTAGACAAATTTCTCCTTAGAGCACTTTGTTGGGTTGACAACACAACGTTGCTCCTTCCTATTTCAACAATAGGATTAATTTTAGGTGATAAGCATCTTCTTATTCTAGAAACATGAGAGTCTAAGGACATGAAAGTAAGGCCAAAAATGAAGGAACAAGAGGGTTACTGCTGATTTCTAGGCTGTCTATGTCTAGCTTCCCAATGTTCTTAGGCACTAATATCTTGTTCAATTGCTTCTCATGAATGATTAAGCTCATCACGAGTATTGGCAGTGTCTAAAATGGTGTTGAACAAATTCAAAGCAATGTTGGTATGATCTTCAAGACTATGCTCAATATTGGGTTTCCTTGCAATAGACATAGCCATTAAGAAATAAAACAGTCAAAGAATCAATATCAGAAAAATAGATGTATTCGATGCTAATCAAGCATAAAAATTAACCAGAGAGATATCGAAGATCTCCCCAGTATGGTCGCCAAATAAATGTTGAGGAAAAGATATGAAATGATCTTACTCAAACATTTTCATATCTTTCTTGGCTAAATCAAGATAGATGGGAATATCACCCTATATTTATAGCCATCAAAACTGATATCCTAATTCACAAGTATTATTTACAAGTGCTTAGGTTGTTTTTTTTATAATTAAAAGCTTGCTAAAAAACTCATTTTTTTGTAATTTTTAGATTATATTAGATGATGAAATAAATATAGAGATAAAAGTAAAGACACCAAGTCAATAATGAACACATATGAGACATAAATAAATCCTTTATTTCATTCCAATTCATCAAAGAATCATTCTCTTTACAAAACTTTCCTGAGAATTTTTTGGACCAAAGTCAAACTTAGACGTCCCCAATGAAACATACAAAAGGACTTATGACAGAAAATAAAAAATTGAACTTTAAAAGATGGATCAACTTGCCACAGATTGCTTCCCACTAGACTCTGCACAATAGCCTTTGTCAGTCATGAAAACTAATTCACAAAGAAATAAGTCTACACAAGCTATCAAAGATAGATCAACACCTCTGAAAAACAAGTGTCTGAATGATGTAATTCAGCCCTGGATCTTGTTGTCTACAATAAGACCATGCTATCATAAAAAAGAATTAGGGTTCTAATGAATTAAGGAATGAATGAAAACTAAATTATCTCAACAAAACTCAAGAGCAAACCCTAGTATGTGTCTCCTTCTATTCTCCTCTTGTTCCTCCCCTTCCTTTTGCCTTTAAGAAAATTAGAATTGGTTGAAATAGTTGAACTACTTCATTAGTTAAGTTAACTAAAAACTAAACCAACTTTTTAGTTAGGGGGAAAAGTAATAAATCATAATAAGGGTTTTTAAATAAATAATAACTAGTAGGTGGGACCCCTTGTGACTCCCCTTTAGCTTTTAAAAATCATAACACAACTAGTTAATTAAACAAAACATCCCTCCTTGTGACTCCCATCATCACATTCATATTTGACAATTTATCTCAATGATATTTGAAATTATTTTCAAAATATATTACTCATATATCCAAAAATAGCATGCTATCCAAAATTTATGAAGTCAACTGTCATCAACAATAAATAAAATAAAACTTAAAATCCATATTTCCCACTCTAACATGCAATCCTTCCCTTGTTGTTGCTGTCACATTTTGATCTCTCTGAATCTTCCTTTGGTTGTGCTGAGCCTTTAGGTCTAATCTCATTGATCACATGAGAGAAATCATCCCTCAAATGCATCCAGGAGGACACAGATTTATCAGAGCCATTGGAGGGTGAGGAAGGGACAACAATGGATTTTCCTTTTTCAGGGGCATGGTGGGCCTCAATTTTCAACCTTTTTCTAGCATGGGAATACTAAACTAGTGAATGGATAGGGGAAACTTGGATAATCTTATTGATAGGAGGGGGAGCAGGTAGAGACAAATTGGGCCAACCACGATGTTGGGGGACTGTCGGGTGGACAATCTCTTGCCATCCATCATTTTCAGGAACTTTAGGATGTAGTGAGACATGAGGATGCACGGTGACACTATGGGCCTGTGGAGCTGAGAATGGAGGCCTTTCAAGCCTAGGTTGGACCACTCCTTTCCCAATCCAATTAAAAAACCCAGCTTGAAATAATCGGCCTAACTCTTGCGAGTCAGTATCAAATTGAATGGATAATCTTGTCCTTTCTAGGGCCCCTGTTCTAATTACCTCTTCCTTGGTTACCTCTTCTATGGCTACCTCGGCTGAAAAAACTCATTCATGTATGCACGATTTATTAGCAAATAGTTTCTTTAACAACCATACATGACAAATCTTTTAAAATACGAGGAGGGGGTGAACAAAGGTTCTGGGATATGCGAGGGGTTTGTATTGAGTGAAAAATGTTAAAATGAGGGGAAAAAGAACACGGTTACTGCTAACCGACAACAACAATCATCTGAAATGTAAACCAAAGAACATATCACTGTAATCCATCCTTGTGATCTTAAACTGTCACAATACAGAGCTCCTATTAAATGTAATTAAATTTTAGGAACAAGGAGTGAGTAATGAATATGGGAAGGCGAGGGGATTGTAACTAACGAAAAGTGAAATAATCGTAGGGAAAAAGAGCAGATACTGTTCACAAAATTAATTAAGTAAACCATAAAACCATTTCGTATTTAATGCAAATGTTCAATACTAACCAAACAATTTATGTGATCAATTAACGATCACTGTGTGTAATTTAACCATTACTCTATGTTAAACTTGTTCACTGTTCACATTTAAATCCCTAACACTTTTAATTAAACACAGTGTCATCATACTAAAAATAATATGATTGCCAAAACAACCTATAAAAGAATTTTGTTTACTCTTACTTCTTCTTTCAAACATTTAAACAATACCAATGAACACACAATCAATTGTATCAACTCTATTCAACATCCAAATCATTAACCATCGTCATAAATTAAACCTTCAAATCAAACATAGACACAAGTTCTTTTAAAATTGTGCCTGATTCCATTCCTCAATTCAATTTAACAATTAAATTGCAAACAAAACCATATTGTTATAGAACCTATGCCCATCTCTGATACAAAACATGATATCCATAAAATATACACGATAGACAACCACGTCACAACTATCACGATTTTTAAATTGCAATACTCTCGATTGGCAATCAAAACACACAGTAATAACAATCATTTATTCAACTTATACCATGCTGTAGGAAGCCCACATAGGCCAACGCATAATGCAGGAAGCATCGTTGTGACTTAATCAACCATAAAATAATTTTGGGTTAACAATCCAATTGTAACAACACAAGAGGCAACCACCGTGTATCCAATTTCGTTCTCAAACCAACCAATTAAACATGCTGAGTTATCAATTCAACTGTCATCATAAATAATGCAATGACTATCTACCCATAATAAAGACCATTGTCAATGCTATTAATAGAGATTAACCAATAATCACCACTGTCGACGTTGCTCCACCAACTCATAACAATCAACGATATACCCAACTGGTTCATTATCAAAATGGTTTTGAATAATCAAGGGTGGGTTCTAAGTAATTAAGGTTCGCTATGTGGAAACAACATAGGGAGACTGGAGTCGACCACCAACAACAGGTGAGAACCCTTTGAGACAACACAATGGACACATAGGCCACATAACCAATGGATTGCAAGATAGGGTGATAACTTACCAGGTAGGAGAGATCACAAATAGAGGAGAAGAGGCTTCTTACTGGCCTTTAATAACCTGAGAACACGCAGAGCATAACCCTCGTGGTTTTCCCCAATCAACCAGAATAATACTGATATTAAAACAAAGCCATGAAAGAAACAAACCCTAAAGAGAGCCCCTTGGCATAATAACCATCATAACCAATTGCACAGACATCAATAATCATGAGCGAGCCTCAACCAGGTGAAATGATATGCAGTGACACAAGGTGGTTTGAGAACAAACCCAACAACCCCATAACAAAAATTATGGCTGGGTATGGTGACAAGAACTGTGTGGAGACAACCAAGAAATCTGGAATGAATGAACCCTCCAACAAAAAACCTATAAAGACAACCGAGAGACTTCATGGCTTCTACAACTCAGAATAATCAATGAAACTATGACTTTAACCATCCAATTTTTCCATTTGCAACGAGAACCACACAAACAACCATTTCAGATAAACACCAGAGTTCACATAGTTGAACACAGACCAATACATCATCGAGACAACATCTATTTCATAAACAGAGCGAGTTCATGGATGACAAAAAAGAACATACCTGTAACCAAAAATCCTTAAAAACATGATCTTGGTCGAGCAGTTCTTCCCTTGCCTAAAAATTGGATATTAACCACAGCGAACAACAATTGAACAATAGTCAAGCTAGGGTGATGGCCAGTGGAAGAGGTATGGAGTGACGTGTAGTAAATGCACGTCGCTTCCATCCTTTATTCATTCAATTACTTAGTGCACGCCAACCAACCATCCCTTAATCCATTGAATTAATCCATGCATCGAAACCAACATCCATTACTTGTCAAATGCGCCACCCTATATCACATTAACCATTTCCAAACATACCATAACACATATCGAATGTGCCTTCATATAGCTCAATATGTTGAATAGCCACTAACTTTGTTAGCTAGGACTAAAAATAATCATTTTAATTTCATTTTCATATAATGTAGCATGGCATAGTATAGTATAGGATAACTTAGTTCCTTTTCCTTATATTTTTTCATAGGTCTCTTTTCTATTTTCTATTGCTCTTATTTCCTCTTATAACTAACATGTGTCTTGTGTAGGTACAACATGTGACAATTCATGGCTTAAACAACAATGCCATAATCGTGAATATAAGCCATTCATACAAAGAATTTGGAGCTTAGAGCACGAAACCCACACATAGCATGCATTGTCCACCTGTCATTATATCACAAATAAAACTAAGATCGCATCATCACTCAAGTAGAACCCTGTAAGTAGTGTCGAAAAATAGTATAAACATCAAATAAGAACTAGACCTAATCCTCCAGTCTATAAGGGGGTCCCACCTACTAGTATTATATATATCATCAGCGTATAATAATAGGCTTTAGCAATACTTTGTAGGCAAAATCCCCGTTGCGATTTTTATCATCAACAGTGGGCAGTGCCAAGAGGGGAATATTTTTCATATTGACATTCCGTGTGGTATCCAAAATTGGAAACCCAAAGGTGGTTTCAGTTTGGTTTCCAACTTCTTCTCCCTCCTTGTATCTTAGATTGTTGTGATCCTTCTGATCATCCATACTAGTTTGGTTTCCAAAAAAAGAGTACCTAGATGGTTTTATCCTTGAAGAGAACAAAGTATCCCAAGGTTCTTGTCTAAGAAAGGTATCCCTCTGATGGGAAGGTCTTCTGACTGCTTGGATGTTTGGGAGTCTACTCAAGCCAATTGATATTATTGGTGCCAAATTTTCTGTTTCAATTTGAGAAACAATTATATTGGTTGAACTACCAAACAGAGTATTCACCTATTCAAGGTCTATGATGTCTACAAAGTTAGGGTCTCCTGATGGCGATAAAAAATAGGTTGTGTTGGTTGGTTATATGGAAGGCTCGAGAGGTTTTGCCTCCTGTCCCACTATTATTGATTCTTCAATTTTTTGTTCTATAGTGCTCCCTGTTTTAGTCTCTTCAGAGATAGCTTTAGCTCTTTGGGTTGAGCTAGCTCCTGCTTTTTAGTATCGATCTGCGGAGTTTATGAGCAGAATGTTCCTTCCCCCCAAAAGGTCGAAAGGAACCTTGGTTGAAAGGTATAATTTGGTTTTAATGTATCTTCCCTTTGGGTTCCTAGGTCTGTTCATGAAAGCAAACAAAAAGAAAAACTACCATTGAGTTTGGGGGAACCTGCTATAATAGATGCGCAGGTTCTTATCTCTCATCTTAAAGTTTCCCTGCCACCAAACTAATGCTAAATTTAAGAAATGATCTATCTCCTAATTATTTCCTACCGATACAACTCTCCGACAATGACGCCAAAAATCATGGGTGTTCTATATGCACTAAATCCCTCAATTAAATTGTCATCCCAGGGTAAGTAAACTTAGAGTTGTAGCATTATATATTCCAAGGAAGAAAACCTAGAGGAAGTATGATCTAACTAAGGAGATGGTCTATGTGAGGGTTAATTTACTTAAGCAAGGACTATCAATGAGCAAACCCTATCAAAGAACTTGAACTATTTACCCTAAGCAACCTTTAAACAATGAATCGATGAACTATTACTAAAGAAGCATATCAAAACCCTACTTTGAACAAGTTAACCTATTTAATCTAATGAGAAACAACAAGTAATCTATTGAATCTATTCAACTTAATAAGCAACAACAACAACAAATTATTCTAATCAATCTATTCAAATCAATGAGCATCAACAAGTAAGCAAATAAACAATCAAACAACTAATTTAGTAAAACTTATTCAACAAGTAAACCTATCAAAACCATTAAGCAAGTAAACTAATCAAAAATATTCAACAAGTAAACTCTATTCTTAAGATAAAACTCATAATCATTTCTACTCTACAAAGGGAAATATTATCTTGCTTAATCAAAAGCATCATGACAGTATTCAGAGATTAATAAAAAACTATTCTTAATCTACAATAACAAGAAACTTCAAATATGATGATTATGTCTTCGGTTCCTTATGACATCATGATGACATCTAACGATTAGTGATAGCTCAAGAGGAATAAATTCAATATTAACTTCTATGGAGAAATGAAAAGCATGAATCATGCAATCTAACGAGAACTTAGCCATCATAGAAGAAATACCAATTATCTTGAAAATCCATGTGATCTCTCAATTCATATATCAATCATCAATGATAAGAAAACACTATTATACTTAATTCAAATGCACTCTTATGCTAACTCAAGAAAATTCACACAATTAGAAACTCGTAACTAAAAGATTAATTCAAATTCAACTTCTACTTAAAAATTTCCATTCAAATCTAGAACTGAGATCTCATTATTAAACTAAGCTAAATCCATTATTAAAAACTCAGATTGCAAATTGAAATGCTTGTAAAAACATAATAAAAAACCTAGTTCTATCTTAGCATACTACAAAAAGATTGATAAGAAAAATAGATTCAGGAAATCATGACTAAACTGAGAATTAAATTAACATAACTCACAACTATTAATCCATCGAAACTTGTAAAAGAAACTATGTACTCTATGTTAACTAATACTCTGTTCTAACTACTCTATTTTAACCTTCAGAAATTTAATTTAGCATCTTAACACACCATCTATGTTAGTAGATTGCAAGCCATTCACTAATTAATAAAAGACACAGTATAATAGAAACTATCTCCTACAAGCAACCTGCAAAAAGGGAATTAAACGATTAAATAATGAACAACAAACACACAACATTTAAAATAACAAAACACATAGAACAGGGAAATGAATTAAATGATAATTACACAAATGAAATATGCAAGCTATCTATCTAAGTATTCACCCAGACCACTGGTGCCCCCCTCAGTAGGCCGTGGCTACTTCTCAATAGCGAATCGTGAGCTAAATCAACACAGTTCTGGCATTAAATTAAAAAAACACAGTCTAGCACAAGTTTGCAGAAATGTCTAAGTTACACAACAAAAATGATTCTAACAATTATTAACACTTTTTCTAACCACTACTATGGTATTTATAATGATTACAATTCGAGAGGTCAACTACTAGAAAGGTCAACCTCCTATAAAAATGGTAAATTCCATTAAATGCATGCTAACAATCTTTAGCTTCTAGAAATTGAACGATCCACTTAAAGATTAGCACAACTGCTTAATACAAGATGTCAAAAGCTCAGTATCTGGAGGCCACAAGGGGGAACAAACCCAGGTTATTGATTCTCCCAGCATAGGCCGCCAATATAACAACCGCCAACTTTCCTACGCTCCAAGTGCTGGATGCAGTGTCGAATGAAGTACCAAATCGGGTGTTGGATGGAGTGTCGAACTAGCTACCAGATGGAAAATCGCATGGAGAATTCATCCTATGACACACAGATCATGCATTAGATTCTTTTAGACATTAAATCAAATCAAATTTAACTCAAAACCATCGCAAAACATCAATTGCACATATCTGGTATAAAGCTATGACAAATTTGATATAGAATCCTTCAAAACTTCTTCAAAATGGTTAAATACACATATAATACCAGTACAAAAAGGATTCAATCATCATCATAAAACAACCAAATCACGAGCCCAAAAAGTATGGACAAAATTAGTTGTATTGTCAAAAAATTCAAGATAAATATTTAAATTTTTTTTTTTTCAATCACGCTCGTATTTGTCGAACTTGAGACATAAACCTCTCTATTTGTCTTAATATCGATGCTATCTATATCTTCGTCTCAATACAGATGATACCTCTATATTTGTCTCAATTCATACGACACCTCTAGATTCGTCTCACTACCGATGATAGTAGGGATAGTCGTTACTCTCTTCAAACGGTCACCCACTATTTGACTAAGTCAACATTGACTTGGTCAACTGTCATCATAATTCCGACGAAAAAAATATAAATATGTTGCATTTGAGAGATGTTTGATATGTTGAATTACTTAAGTGTGATATGTTTGATGTGATTATGGTATATGTGATGTGACGTGGCTTGGAGAATTGAGATAGTGATATGTCAAAGCTTGATTTCTATTGATCTTTGTTATTCTATAATTTATTTTTGATAAGGGATTTTGGTCAAGCTTTTTACTTGAAGTTTCTCATGCCAAATTGCTTGCAAAAATCCAATGATTGAAATAATTGTCATTTTATGTTTCAAAAAGGGAAGATGAAGTTGTTTTGAAGTCTGTGAGAGTGTCGCAATGGAGATCACCGATGCAACAACTATTGGTGTATTGGTATTCCCAGTTCAACTTTGTTTAGCATATTTAAATTGATATCAATTGAATTTGGATAGGTTAGATCATGTGTTGGAGTTGAAATTGATGCCACCTCTTGAAATAGAGGATAAAATTTTGGTGCAATGCAGTTGAATACATAGAAGAGACTCCTTGGTGCTTGACTTTGGAGACTCACATTGGGAACATGATTTCCCAAGGAACAATAGGGAACCTGATCAAGTGAATCCCTTTGATGCCATAAACCATGTTTTTACAATATCCCCTCAAGTGTGCCTCAATATGACATCTGAACAACTTGAGGAAAGCAAAAGGGAAGTAGCTATGAGGGTTGGGATGGAAGTTATAAAAACCTTAGACAAGGAATCAAGTGAAAGAATTAGGAATAAGGGAAGGTTCTCATGTGCTCTACTAGACATGCGCTAATTTTCCTAGTCAATTGATGCAATTCTGATCTCTATAATCTATTTTTGTTATAAACCTATATTTGATGTTGTAAACTGTTGTCTTGCTGCGATTTCTTAACATCCATAACAATTTATCATTTCCTAGTGCCTTATGAGGTTTTGATTTTATTTTTATGCTTGGATTTCATCATATATATGTTGGAAGTGTTCTTGTTCTAGGAAGATACTCAAATTGCTTCATTACCTCTTATTTCTTTGTGACCTATATGTTGAATTAGGTGATCAAGAGAGGGGGCATAAACCATTATAGAAACTCCATAAACCACCCTTTTCCTAGGAGGATGCCATGAATTGGGGTAATCTATTTTGCAAATTTTCCTAGGAATTTCATCTAGCCCCACCCATTTTAGTAAGAAAAAGTGCACACTAACACAAGCATGTCAATAGAGAGATTTAAACATTGGTGTGGGAAATAACAATAGATTATTACCATTGACCTGAAAATCCATTGTTGWYATAGATCCCATATTTGGTCTTGAGAGTTTTTCCTAATAATTAGAAGGGTTCATATGTACTCATTGATAAATAAAATTTAGGTCAATCTTGCTAAGATATTTGTCTCCTTTCAACTAATTTATGAGATCATCAATCTTGGGTAGCGGGTACCAATATTTCACATTGATCTTGTTCAATGCTTTTTAATATGTGCATAATCTCCATTCTTATTGTTCCTTTTTGGGTACAAGGATAACTGGAGTACCACAAGGAGAATATCTTGGACTAGCCTTACCATCCCAAAGAAGGTTTATTGATTGATTCTTGATCTATAAATTGTTATGAAATATGCAGAACAATTGGGAAGTAAAGAACTTGGAATTATATAGATCTTATGTTGTATTGTGTGGGGAACATGTAGACTTGTAGGTTCTTAAAAAAAATTGAATAGGAATATATGCTATCTTGAATATCTGAAGAAGGGATATTCCCTATGGTGTCTTCTTTGGCTTGTTGGACAACAAGTACTAAGAACTTATGCAGATTGACAAATTTTATTGTTTGCTTACTAGAAAGTAAAGGAGTGTTGGATGATGAGAAATAGAGGTGAGTTTGTATACTTTACCATCTTTATGGAGTTGATAGGTGTTGTTCCTCCCACCACAAATGGTGTGTTGATCATTCTGATTGGGAATCCCAAGGATTAATTCAGAATAATGCATCGAAG
>JASDQU010109254.1:136585-170904 GCA_032191745.1 Picea mariana
AATATGTGAAGGATTAATTCAAAAGACTTCTCGAATACTTCCTCCACCATTTCAAAGATGTGAGGAGATAATTCAATCCTAATCCAAGGAGAAGATCATGGAGATTTGGTTGTCATATCTTATCCAAGATATATGAGAGATATGTGTGAAGATTTGAAGGAATTATATTTTGTAATAAAGGGAAATGGGTTGAGAGAAAAGTGGATCTGTAATTATGAGATGTTTATCTCATTTTCAAAGATCTCATGTATAAAAGAGAGTGCCTTCTCTTCATGAGAGGGGAGAGAATCAGTGTTATGTGGAGGATGAGAATCATTATTATGTGGATTGAAAAGATAATTCATTATTATGTAGATTAAGGTAATTGTTATGAGATAGGTTCTTGAGGAGAATTGTTATGATATAGATTGGATTCAAGAAGAGACTCCTTTTGTAAACCTACATGTTGAAGATTAATGCAAGTTTGGATTCAGTGATTTTGTCTCTCTTTGAAGTTATAATCTATTGATCTAAATCTTCCATGTTGGCATCGGCAAGGGCCACCGATCCAGCTTGGTAAGCTTATTGTAAATTGTTAGTGTAGATTTTCATTTCATGTATTTGTTATTTTTATTTCATGTTATTTTGTTTGATTTCACTATTTGAATGTGTTGCAAAGTGTGGTAATGCATGAACGGTTGGATCTCCATATTTCACCATACATGAGATTTAATGGAGCATCCTACATGTTAGTTTAATTGTTTCAGGAGATAGAATCAAAGTTCATATTTTCTTTCCATGAGCCATCAATGAATAGGTCTATCACCTGAGAAAGATATTTTGCTTGTTTATGAGTTCTGTTTGTTTATGAGTGTTTCTTTCCAGCTTTCCAATTGTGTGAAGATTGTTGTTTTTAAGAGTGTGTTGGTTTCTAAATGGTTTTCTTATCTAATCCATACTAAACAGACATAGGAACCTATCTATTATCGACACATATAGTGCATCAACTCTACTGATTACGAATCATGGTTGATAATTTATGTTTGGTAATATATTATGCAAATAATTGCACCAACACCACTGGCGGCAGCAACGTCATTATTTCCTCTCACTGGCAATACCTGCACTCATTACTTTCACCTACGCTGGCGGTCGAGGAAAACCTCTACATTAATGAGGGAAGTGGACACTCGGCACATTTTCTTATAAGATTGTAATGATTGTAATAATGGAAAACCCACATTTTTTTACACTCGTTATTCTCTGGTATTTTTCTATATTTGGTAATATTTCCTCCAAGCTGGTCTAACCAAATTTGCAAGCAGGAATGATAGTCATTCTCATTCTCTCATAGAACGATGGGTGGTCGAAGTGTGCGCAGGGAACCAACATTACTACAAGTAATTGAGCAGCCTAGAGAAATTCTACACCATCTGGGGTGGACGGAGTACTTCAACCAGTTGCAAGGACATGATACAGACATCACACTTCAATTCTTTTAGAATTTGCACTGAGAAATCTCCATGGTTCGAGATATATGAATTCCAGTTACTATGGAAATCATAGCAGAGGTTACAGGTCTCCCTAACTCAGGCATTCAATGGACAGGAAGATATACAGCGCTCAAAGAAGTTGTAGAATCCTTCGTAGACCCTGGCGAGGAATTGGATAAAAAGGGAAAGTTACCTAACCCCAACACCCTCAGCGAACCATGGAAAGAACTGGTAGGGGTAATTCAGAGGTACATCACATGTGATGGACAATATGATGTAATCCAACCACACCACCTCAAACTGCTAGTAGCACTCAAGCAAAGGTTAGTAATCAATCTACCATTTTTCCTAAATGCCATGTTACATGAGTTTGCTTTGAGAACATAAAAATCCAAAGATCCTATTACTATCATCAACCATCATGGATTAGTTAAACTGATAGTAAATAAGGCTCTAAGTCAAACTTAATTAACCTAGGGTGATCTTATTGAGGCCAATAGACCTCTACAACTAGAACAACCTAAATCATACCATTAAGACCCACCACAAGAAATTGAAGAGATACAGGAAGGGGAGACCACTAACCAAACAGAAGTTCCACCTACTCAACCCAAGGTTGAAGCAGGCCCCGTCCAAATTATAGAGACTCAGACCTCACAAATAGAGGCACTAACGAGAAAGAGAAAAAGAGAAATGGTTGTTCCTAAAACCCCCATTGAGAGGAAGAGGAGAAGCAGACGGACAAGACAGCCTAAAGAAATTCAGGAAATGACCAAGCAAATTCAAGAGACGACTAAAGAAATTTAGGACACAACAAAATAGCTTGAAGAAATTTAGAACATTACAGAGCAGTATTTACAGGAAGAAATTCAGGAAATTTAGCAGGCAGAGCAAACCTCACTAGGAAACAGTCAGGAAGGCACCCAGTCGGCATTGGAACACCTGATAGAACAATTTTTGAAAAGCTATGAGACAGAAATAGATCAGGTTTTAGGTAGTTTAGGGACCTCAATTAACAAATATACCAATAGGCCATAAGAATACCAAGAATGAGCCTCTCCTTCAAAACCTACAGAAAATTTTCCTGAGATTGAAATATCATTCCCAGAAGACACAGCACAGGAAGAACCTCATCTTGAGGAAAGAACCACTCTTGGATAGACAGATCATTTGGAAGGAATAAAGGAATAGCCACCTGTTAAACAGGATGAAGAAAACCTTGAGACCCCTCACAAACAGAAATTAGGCAAAATCCATAGGAGAATCATAAAGCTAAAAAAGGAAAACAAGCTATTGAAGAAAAGGGATAAAAAGGTTGAAGTATTAAGGTAGAAAGTTGGCAAACTCAGGAAAATTATTAAAGAATTAAGAAAACAACTAGAACAAGAAGATAAAGCCCAAAAAATAAATAAAAACAAAAGGCCCAGACTGCAAGGAAGAAACCCTCTTCCTAAAAGAGTAGTCACTACAAACTTTATGGAGACACAAACAGACCCTGAAGAAATAATGACAACAGAAGAAACACTTCCTACGGAAACAATTGATGTTGAGGTACAAAAAAATACCCTAGTCTCATAGGAACTAGCTCAATCCCTTGAGAAGGATGCCACAATTAGGAGATTGGAGGAAGAATTGATGCAGTCCCAACAAAGCTTGATTCAAAACAGAAATGAATTGATGACTATGGCAGAACATCAAGCATCTCAGTCTTAGGAACAGAGTGATGTCATTGATAGAGTGGAAGCAGAGCTTATACATGCCCAGCAAGCATTAACTCAATCCAGATATGAGATGGATGCTATGGAAGAATATCAAGCATCTCAGTCTCAAGAACATAATGTCATCATTGATAGGTTAAAAGCAGAGCTTACACAAGCCCGGAAAGCATTGGCTCAACCCAGAGAGGAGATGGTCATTATGGTTGAACATCAAAAGGTTGTTAAATAGTTGAAGAACCTATCAGTAACATAAAGTGAGACTTATGTTGAGCTCACTAGAACCCAATGGAAGGTGAAGAAGGTACAAAACCAACTGGAAAAAGATTTGGAGCAAATCAAAGACATTTGTGATGTCTACTCTGATGCAATCAATTGTAGAGCTCCTACTACCAATTATACCCTATTCTTGTTGGAACGTTACCTGTTGTTAAGGGTAAAATCCATCAGAGTAGGTAATCCAATTACATTTTCCACTGTCCCTGAGTTCATTTCATGTTTTAGAGAGTAGGAAGAGAAGGTACAATACTTCCTGTGTGAATTATACTTCCATAAATTCATTTTGGAAGATGACAGGGGAAACAACCTTGGTCCCTTTATTGGGGATATATAATTTCAGGCATTCCTTTCCTTCACTAAGAACCAATTCATATGGGGCAAAGATCAGAAGAAATTTATAAAGAGGGAAACTGGGTTATATCTCTGGATCATAGGAGAGCCCCCAAAGTCCTTTCCAGTCATTATGCGACATCAAACCTTCATGAAAAGGGGGAGGATCATGGACTCTTTAGCCCCCATCCATTGACAGTTCATATTCAGGCATCATATATTTTAGGGAACTCAAAGAGGAAGCCCTTGCTTCTTCTAAGGTGAGATGGGATGCATCCTCCAATGAAGTCAAAAGTAGGGAACCCTTTGGGTTCAGGAATTTCTTTGCAACTACCTACAGAGTGGAAAAGTATTCTAGATTGCTCCAGGAGGAAGGATCTGCTTGGATTGGGTGTAGATATAATCCCCCTATCCTTTGCTTTCCTCCAAAAAGTTACCAGAAGGATTATCAAATTAATAAGAAGAGGGAGGTTGTTGCTTTTGTAGAGCTCAAGAGAAGTAATGGGTTCAGGAGACTTGGTGAACCAACTTTTCCTCCTTACAGTATCACTACTTTACATGTAATATCTCAACTTGCATGAAGACATGCAAGAAGGTAAGTTGGGGGGTATGTTGGGTTATGAAAAAGGTACAAATATCTCCCTTATTCCTACAATTCATGATATAATATTGATTGACTTTTCTGTTAATTAGGGATAAATAGGATAGAAAATGATTAATATGTCTTCTAGTGATATTATTGAAGTTATATTAAATAGATTCTAAAATATGATTGGTATTTCTTGATTCTGTTATAGGATTGGATAAATATTGTCAAAACTGAAATAGCAAAGGATATCTTGAAGATACATAATCTATTGGAGGTTGAGGACTTTTGGCACAAAGCAATTTTGAAGATTATTGATTTTCTATATTGTAACTTTATAATAGTAAAGCAATCCTGAGGATATCTCGATCCTCAGGATGGCTTAATTTACTCAGATTATTGTATATATAGAGGGTAATAGATCCTAAAAGGATAATCTAAGAATTGTATCCAAGTATTCAGAACTCAGAATTACTCTGTGCAAGCAGTTTTTGTGAATGTTGTACCAGCTATGAAATCAATAAAAGCTTTGAACGTTTTCACCATTTCTACATACTGAGTTTCCAACAACAGATCTTCTAAGGACCAAGGGCCCAGTCTAAAGGAGATATTGTCTCAAATCTATAATTGTATCAGTTTTCTTTCTGTTTATGATCCAATTCTCTTTTAAAATAGTTAAGGAAAATGCATAGGTGTGTTAATGATTTTATGTTGTTTGCGTACAGAAGATAGACATTTCTCTTGAGTATTAATGATTTCTATTCCAATTTCCATTACTGTAGTTTACTGCTTGACAGTTCCTCACATTTTCATATGCGATGTTCCTTTTACTTAGATTCGCATTTGTTGTTCCTTTCAGTTAAAGTTACGATTATTGTTCCTTTCTGTTAAGTTACATTTGTTGTTCCTTTTGATTAGATTACAATTGTTGTTTTTTTCCATAGATGGAGTAATTCGCTATTTCCTTTCCAGCAATTTGATTCATAGTTAATAGTTAATTTTGTAAGTCTTTATTTAGATTCAATTACTGCTTTTTAGTGAAATGAATTCAGCAGATTCGTTAGTTCCTTTTCAATTGTAGCATGTTAGTAATCAGATTTCAATTCTGTTAAGTAAGATCCTAGTTTCAAAATCTTTAATGAACATTTGAGGAACTTGATTATGGATAAACTCAGGTTTGATTTAACTACACGATTTCAGCCTCTACAAGCTATCTGCATATACTTTATTGATATTCTTGAGATAAAAGAAGAATCCTCAGGTTGATAAATTAATGCTAAACTAAGGATATTTTTAGACATCTTTAGACCCCAACACGTACTAAGATTTTGAGGTTAAAGAGAATATATGGTTGTGTGGAAAGAGGAGTGTGCAAGTAAGGTATCTAGCTGAGACAAATCTTACCAGGTGTGAGTGGAGAAAAATCTATTGGGCATTCAAGAATTCATTAGTTGCCATAGTTTATTCATTCTAATTCAAATCACACGCATTTCAAATAGCTAATTGTTTAATACATTCATATAAAAAATATTCTATAACCAAATGAATAATCCAAACATTATATGAAACAATATTGGTCAATGGAATGAAATAAATCTCATTCATCAAGACTCCACACACAATTACAACACATATGGGCCAAAAGTTGCTACTAAAATATTTACTAATAATCAGAGTACATTATAGAGATGGAAGTTGGATCACTTACAATGGAGAAGAAATCAAGATGGTAACTACAGCCTAATACAACAAAAAATAGTTCAATCCCTATTATCCTCATGGATGCCCTTTCATAATATTTCTTTCTGCTAGAGCTAGATTGATCTCTCAGCTTTGAGGTTTAGAAACTCTTCCTCTCCCTATATTTTGATAATAATTCTCATGGATTATTTATAGCTCCTCTTTTAAAGAAAACCACTTCTTTCTTCTTGAAACTACCTAACAACTTCTTAATACTACTTCTGTATTATCGAGTGGTTAATTTATTTGACCAAAAATGTTTTCCAAAATTATTTTCATTTATGACCCACACTATGGAGGTGTTTAGTGTGTGCCACTTTCCTAACCTTGCTTTGATGTCTATTCTTGTAAATATTTGCACAACTTTTTTCATGCATCCAATAGAGTACTCCAGTTGTTTGAGGTTTCTTCTTATCTCATCCAAATGTGTATACCTTTTATAAGATGGTGGAGGGAGGCCCTTTAATATTAATCGAAGGGTACATAATAGTACAAAGTCCCCTGCTAACTGATGAGCCCATTTATTTTCTATCTCAAGGGCTCATCATAGGCACATTTTTCCACCATAATATGACTTAATACTTGTTTTTGACCATATTTAATAGTAAGTCATGAATATTTTTGCATGTTGCTTAGAAAATTTGATTTGAGGTGGAATTTTGTGTATATTATACCTTCTTTCTCTAATAGATATTCCAAAATATGTGTGTAGCACCAAGCTAGATGAACCCTGTGAATCAGGAGAGTTTAAGGGTGCCAACATCATAAAAACAAGGTATTTTGTCTCCCTAGGACCACTGCTAGCCAAGAATCAAGGTACATTGTCCCCATCTACCTCTAGAGTGCTCTTTTTTCATAAATATCCACTCTTGACCAACAAAAATTCAAGACACATATGGGATTGACTAAGATCCCCTATTTCCCCACTTCTCTCCTCAATCTAAGCAAAGAGGTCAAAATCTCAAGACCATATATAAACCTCGATCCTAGGAGAGAAGGAAACATATTTTTAATAATAATGCATTGATATTTTTCTCTGGATACTTTAGTTGGAGACTTAGATATTTTTTTCTCTTGATGTACTACAGATGTTAATGGAATAAAATATGGTCATGTTTTCATCTTATTAGAGTTTTCTCAAGGTTCCTTCTGCTTCTTGGGTAGGGACGACTCAAGAGGGTTCAAGGACCCTATTGCAATTTCATTAGTTATTTACATATTAAGATAGTGAGTAGTTAGTATTCCATTTCTTTTAAATATCAATGTAGTTTTCATGATCAATTATGCTTTATGTCAAGTTATCATTAACTAGTTAGTTACAGCAGGCATCATGTAGAAAGGTTCAATAGGATATTAGAACACTCTTGAGTGTCTTTACAAGGCTAAGAACCTCATATATATTCCATTTTATTATAGTCTATATTTTTTTGTGCTTCATAAGACTTACACTATATTTCTAGGCCTCTTTTTGTATTCCTGTAGAAACTGTACATTTCTTGTAGAAACTTCTTGTAGGACTATTTTATCTCTATATTTCAATTTATCTTAAACTTTTCTTTTATGAAAACATAAATAAACAATAAAAAGACATATGGCTTGTTTTTTATGCAAGGGTTATACATAAAATAGCTTGTTTAGTTCATGCATTAGTTTAGATTTTCTCTAATTACAATTTTTTGTCATGCACTAGAATGAATTCATTTTCTTCTTTCCGTTTTCTCTTTACGATTTAGTATTCTGTTAGATTAATTTCCTTTTTCTTCAAAGCTAGATTACTTGTTCTTTTAATTTGGTGTGCTTTTGAGCAACAATTTAAAGATTTTTTTTTGTCATTTTAATTTCCTACACCATTTCATGCATTCCAACCCTTTATCAGTCTCATACCTATACTAGTGTCATTGCACATTGCATATACTCTGCACAACACCTATCAAGTTTCTGTGAATCTTGGGTTGACAAAGTAAAGTAAACATCCAAGGATACAGTAGTATTATTGTTTATATTCCTAGGACCATCACTTTTTGGTGCCATTGTCGGGGAGGTGTTAAAGTCTGCATATCATTTTCCTTTTTTTGTTGTTTTCTTTTGTGTGGCTTGGAGAAGCAGAAAAGATACCTCATTCATAATTCCAACATGACTATAGGATTTTTGTAGTGTAAAATCCCAAGTTATTTCACTTCGAGTGAGTATTGTTAGCACCTTATCATAGTCTTTTACATTATATACTAAAAAAAAAAAAATTTACTTTCTTTAACTTCATGAATGACTAGACCTAGAGATAGGAAAGGAATTTTTTTCCAAAATCCCTCACCCCAAAATAGGTCCAAGAAATCCAGAGATTGGTTTTGAAAAACTTGAAACTTTCTTGGAAATGGAATCTAGAGAATTTTAAAATCTTTCAGAAGAGGGTCAATCTCCCTCACCTCGAGCCATGGCTAGTAAAGAAGAGATGGTATAATTATTTGAGTTTCCCATTCAAGAATCTAATGGAGAGACCAAGATGAAAAATGTTAATATTTTTTCCTTACCTCATTTTCATGGGCTTTTTTCTGAAGATATTAACACTTTCTTGTTTGAGTTTTCATTTATGTGCAGGACATATGATTATACTATTGATGAATAGAAGCTCAAATTTTTTCCTTCTACCTTAAAAATTTAACTCTAAGATGGTTTATGATCCTGGAGGGAAATAGTATCACAACTTGGGATCAAATGAAAAACACCTTCAATGAGAAATACAAAGACTAGTGTAGAGAAAGCGACACAAGGGATGATATTTTCAAAATGAATCAACAACCTGATGAATCTCTAGAAGATTTTGAAAAGAGATTTCAGCTAAGCTACAAAAGAGCTAAAAACTGTACTCTGGATGAAATTTTACTTGAGATTGTCTTACTTATAGGAGTAAGAGAGGATCTCATGGAAACCTTGAATCTCCTATTCACTGGAGATATTTATCAATCGGACTATGATGATATCAAAATAATATTCAAGAGCCATTTAAGGTCCTCAAGAAAGAAAGGTAGAAGTAGTAGAGGTTTAGTACATCAATCTTCTAGCCCTAAAACTCATATAAAAAATGAATTAGGATGGTTAATAGAATATGAAAAAACTGATAAAAAATAAATAGGAGGAATCGGAGAAGGAATCGGTTGTTTATTTCCTTAAATGCACTAAAAAGCATCCTAGAAATGAGTTCCCCCTAGACCTTATAGATATTTGTGGTATTTGTGAAGAAACTCATCCAACTAAAAAATTTCCTTCTTTTCCATGATTGAAAGCTACATTTTGAGGAGTAGAGGAGAATGTGGAACCACTATACTTCATCAATCAAAGGAGGCTTAGAGCACCAAGACCCTTCCAAACATTTTTGAACTTCAATGCTGCTCAAAATTTTGGTGCATATAATACTCAAATGTCTCCTCAACCATGGTATAATCCCAATCCATTTCCTTGGACAAATCCAAATCCTTCACAATATCAAGGACCACTAATTCCTCCTCCATACCAATCCTTTTCCTAGCATGCCTCAAAATAAAAACCCTCAGTGGAGTCAAACTCTACAAGGATGGAGGCCACCAAATTTTCAACAACCTGCATTAATGCCTCCTCCTCCTCAACCCAACAACACTACTCAAAATTGTATTCCTCCTAAACAACCTTAGCTACCTACTCAACCTACTCCAAATATGAATAGCAAGCAAGTTCAACCTATGTACAACAATGAAACAACTTATCGGGCTTATTCCTTATAGTTGCAAGAGATCAATATTAGATCAGGAAAAGTATTACAATAACAACCAAAGATTGTAAAAAATGTATAATATTAGAAATAAGATATTACCCCACCCCAACCACAAACTCCTCCTTATCTTGAAATATTAAATGAAAGGAAAACTTATACATCTGAAGAGAATGAACTTTTAGGGGAACTCAATAGTTTGTGCATAAATATACCCATCTTACAATCCATCAAGTATGTGCCCATATTCAAAAGATTTATCAAAGAAGAGTACTTCAAAATGTCAAGTAGGAAAAGAAAATACGCCCCCACCATAAATGTTATAGGACATATGGTTGACCTTATGCCTGAAAATTTAATTGTACCTAAGTACCTAGATCTAGGAAGCCCTCTAGTGAATGTTCACATAAAAAAACCTTTACCCAAAATACTCACATAGATTTAGGGGATTCCATCAATGTTATGACCAAATATACTATTTTGAAATAGGACCTTCATATATTCTTGAGAGATACTCCCACTATCCTTTAGCTTGCAAACAGATCCACAGTCAAACCTAAAGGGATGTTGGAAGATATAATAATATCTATTGATTCTTGGGAGTACCTTATTGAATTATTAGTCCTTCAAACCAAGTCTCAATTCAATGGATACCCTCTTATTTTGGGGAGGATTTGGTTGGACACAACATATGCATACATTGGTTGTATGGCAGGAAGCATGACTATAACTGATGGCATGTCCCATAAGTAGATTGTTCTTTATCCTCCTTCCAAACCTTTGATACCAGAAAACCTTCCAATGTAGGTGGAAGAAGAAGAATATCTGACACCAAAAACTACCTATCCCATGTACACAATCAACACAGCCTTGGCTAGTAATACAATTGACGAGGGCACTTTCCTTGAAAATTTTGTGCAAAACCAATATCCCTTTGATGTGAAAATAGAAGGGATAAATGATGAGAACATATTTGAAATTTCCATTGAAAACAAAATAGATTTATGGGCATACTTGTTCATTTTTATATTGAATATCCATATGTCAAAACCATAGAGATCAACCCTACAAAAACACTTAAAATCAACAATAAACTTACTAGTCAACAAGAACAAAAGTTATTAGATGTGCTAAAAATAAACATTGAATATTTTGCATGAAATTATAAGGACATGAGAGGCATCCATCCTTCTATTTTAACTAACCATATTTATATCAAGGAGGACTACAAACTTGTTAGGAAGCCCCAAAGAAGAATGAACCCTGCAATGAAATATATAGTTAAACAAGAACTTCAAAAAAATTTAGATGCCAGATTCATATATCAAATTTCAGACAATGAATGGGCCTCTCCTCTCATTATTGTTCCAACAAATAATGGTAAATGGAGGATATGTGTGGATTACCGAGATTTAAACAAGGCTACAAGAAAGTACCATTTCCCCTTACCCTTCATTGACCAAGTCTTGGATGTGTTAGTTGGGAAAGAATACTTTTCATTCCTTCATGGATTTAGTGGATAAAACCAAATTCATATCAATCTTCAAGATCAGGACAAAACAATATTTACTTGTCCCTGGGGCACATTTTCCTACAAATTCTTACCATTCAGCCTATGTAATTCCCCAACCACTTTCCAAAGAGTAATACTCAGCATCTTTTTGGAACTCATCCATGATAAAGTTGATATCTATATGGATGACTTCACCCCTTATGGGAAGTCTTTTGATGAAGCCTTAGACAATATAGATAAAGTTCTCCAAATATGTAGAGAAGTGAACCTATCCCTTAGCAATGAAAAATGCAATATGATGATGAATGAAGGGATTTTGTAAGGACACCATCTGTCCTCCAAAGGGATTGAAGTAGACAAAAACAAATTAAAAATCATCACATTACTTCCTACCCCCCTGAAACCAAAGATATCAGAAGTTTTCTTGGAAATGAAGAATACTACAGGAGGCTCATCGATGATTTTAGTAAGATAGCTTCTCCCTTGTTTACCCTGCTATCCAAAGATGTAGAGTATTTTTAGACTTTAAAATATCAATAAGCATTTGAAACAACAAAAGAAAAAATATTAACTTCTCTTGTGCTACAAGGTCCCAATTGAGCCCTTCCATTTTGTATTCATATCAATGTATCACAAAAATCTGTAGGAGAAGTCTTAGGATAAGATGAAGATAAAAAAACCTTATGCAATTTGTTTTGTAAGTAAAAACTTGGTTGGTGCATAGCTAAGCTACATTTTTACAAAAAACAAACTTTTAGTAGTAGTTCATGCTCTAAATAAATTCAAACATTATGTTACAAGGTATAAAATTTTTGTACATACAGATCATGCTACCATTATATACTTGATGAATAAACCTGACATCAATGGTAGAATTATTAGATGGTTTTGTCATTACAACAATTTGATCTAACTATTCTTGATAATCCTGGTAAGAAGAATATAGTTGTAGATATTTTGTCCACGTTGACCATTCCTACTGAAGAAGGAATGATTGATGATCAATTTCTAGATGAGCACCTCTTTTACATATCAACACAAACCCCATGGTTTACTTACATAGAAAATTATCTGACAATAGGGAAGTTTCCTCAACATTTCTCCTACAGAGAAAGATGTAAGATTGTCCAAAAAAACTCATCATATACATGGGTTGCAGGTTATCTGTTCAAACTTTTCCCAGACCAAGTCTTGAGGATATGCATAAGAGAAGACGAGGTACCTGATATGCTCCATTCTTTTCATGATGAACCATGTGGAAGACATTATGCAGTAAAGAGAACATCCTAGAAGATATTACAAGATGGATACTACTAGCCAACCCTACATAGAGATGATCAACAATACAATTCTCATTGTGATGAATGTGGGGAAGATTGCAAAGGCATATAATTCCTCTTTGTAGGCTTCCCCACATTAATCACAATGTGTAAGTTTCATGAATTAGTTGGGGAAATATCTTCATTTAGGAATACATTCAAAGAGGTGATCAATTTTGGGTTGTCCAATTTTTGGGATGGTGCTGGAGATATATTTCCAGATAATGAATATCAAAAGTTTTTGGACAACAAAAGAAATGATGATAGAAGGTTCAATAATCTAGACAGACTTTTGAAGGGACAAGATGTATATATGATATGCTAGTGATTGTCCTAGGAATAACAACAATAATATTATTGTATCAATGTCTACTTACTTTACTTTCAACCCGGGGTTCGTACAAACTTGAGAGGTGTTGTGCAATGTATATGCATTTTACACCGACATTAGTATAGGTATGATAATGATCAAGGGTTGGAATGCATGAAATGGTGCAGGAAATTGAAATGACAAAAATAAATATTTAAACTACTACTGGAAATCACACCAAATTAAAAGAGAAAGTGATCTATATTTGTAGAAAAAGGAAATTAATATAAAAGAATACTAAACCATAAAGAGAAAACTAAAAGCAGAAAATGAATTCATTATACTATATGACAGAAAACTGTAATGAAAGAAAAGATAAACTAATGCAAGAACTAAACAAGTTATTTTATGTCTAACACTTGGATAAAAAACAATCCATCTGTCTTTTTATTTTTTATTGTTGTTTTCATAAAAATAAGATTAAGATAAATTGAAATCTATAGCTAAAATAGTCCTACAGGAAATTTCTACAAGAACTTTACAGTTTTTACATGAAACTCCTATAGGAAGCCAAAAAGAGGCCTAGAAAAATAGTGTAAGTCTTCTTAAGCATCAAAAAATCTAGACTATAATAAAATGGAATAGATCTAAGGTTATTAGCCTTGAAAAGACACCTAAGAGTGTTCCAATATGTCATTGAATCTGTTTACATGATGCATAGTGTAACTAACTAGTTAATGGTAACTTGGCAGAAAGAATAACTAATCATGCAAACTACATTAATATTTAAAAGAAATGAAATTCTAACTAATCACGCAAAGAAATAAATAAATTGAATCAGGGTCCTTGATCCCACTTGAGTGTGCCCTACCCAAGAAGCACAAGGAACCTTGAGAAAAATAAAATAAGCTAAAAACAAGACCATCTTTTATTCCATCAACATAAGTAGTACATCAAGAGAAAAAAAGGCTCTAAGTCTCCAAAAAATGTATTTAGAGAAAAATATCAATACAATATTATCAATAATGTGTCTCATTCTCTCTTAGGCTAGAGGTCTATGATAGTCAAGGTTACAATAACCAAACCTTGAGAATGTGATACTTGAGGCTGTAAAGGCATCTCTTTCTCAATATTCTCAAGGTTTGGTTATCCAAGAGAGATATTCATAGACCAAGGACCTCATTTTACATCCAGACTTATTGAATAAATCATGAAAGAACACAACATCCACCACAAAAAATCAACACCATACCATCCACAAGAAAATGGATATGCTAAAGTCACCAACCGACTGTTGGAAAACAGTCTCACCAAAATAGTGAGCATGAACAAGAAAAATTGGTCAAAGAAACTCACATAAGAAGCATGGGCATACAACATCACATGGAAGACTACCATTGGGCTTACACCTTTTGAGTTAGTCTATGGTAATAAGTCCATGCTCCCTGTTGAGTTTTAATACCATACATTAAGAACAATAGTTGAATTGAATATATATTTACCATAAGCACAAAGAGAAAGATTGAATCCACTAAATGCCTTAGATGAGTATAATATGCAAGCACTCTTCGACACTAAAGTAGTGCAGCAACAAAGAAAATATTGGCATGATAAGAAGATCAAGCATAGAAAGTTCAAAGAAGGGAATTGTTATAGTTTAAAATAATATTGAGAGGGGGAGTGAATCAGTATTATGTCATATTTCAGATTTTATTTCCTTTCAACAAATTAATATTATTTAGAAGTGTTTATTTAAATAGAAATACATGTACAACACAAAATATAACACACAAAACACATTACACTAGAATTTTTACGTGGAAACAAAATGCGGGAGAAAACCAATGAACATCTTTCTTTATGTTCTTCTGGAAGCACCAACTTACAATTTATAAATATTCAGCTTAACAGGCACCCACCTGTCACAAATGAGGACACCAATCTTCTCAAGCACCAACCTGACGCAAATGAGGACACCAATCCTCTTAGGCACCAACCTGTCACAAATAATGATGACACCAATCCTCTTAGGCACCAACCTGTTGCATATAATGAGAACACTAATCCTCTATGAGATTCAACTCACCCTAGCACCACCTTGCCACCTTGAATTCAGTTTAAAAATGTTCTTATAGAACTGGACCTTTCTCTACAAAAATTAATCTGGCAGTTTCGTTTAATAGTTACTTGTCATTTTTCTTCTCTATTCATCAGTGCAAAAATTGAACAGAGCGCATCCTTATTTATAGTGTTTTTTCCTGAGTTCCCCTTGTTATATGTGGATGCATAACAGTTACATTGTAGACAAATTTTGAGTAGAAAAAACTTCTTTCAGTTACACTTATGTCTAAATAAAGTATGTGGACGCATGACAGTTACATTGTGGACATATTTTGACCAAATCAAAGTCCAATTAGTTATATGTGGAAAAACTTATATTCCAGACATTTTGACTAACTAAAACAGACCAAATATTTATGTTTTTTACAAATCATTCATTGTCGCAGTAATTCACATTCTGGTTTACAAAGCATCATCTATTGTGTTGATATAATAAGGGTGCAAGATACAGATCTCAATTCTTCAACCTGTCACACTTTCCTTGTAGCATACTCACCCAGTCACCCCACCAGATTACGAGGTCTCCCTGGTGACTCCAAATTTTCACATGTCTTGTCACAATCCACTCTATCACTCATTTCTTTATTCAAGGAACCCTATGGTATTTTCACATCTATCATTGCACTACAACACACCAATTATTGTGCTACAACACAAACAACATATTCTCAACAAAGAATCTTTTCGGGCACTTCCTCTACATGTGTGTCAACTTTGTGTCATATTGTATGTGTTCCATGTGGACATTAATGAAAACATCTTCTCAACAAACTCGCCCTTTTCATTGATGGAAAATCTATTATTGAGATGATCTCCCTGTAATTGTGTTGTTTTTTCCTTCACTCCCCCTTGTGGTATGCTCCTCTTTGTCGCAAATATATTTTTCTCCCCCTTTAACATCAATGGAAAAGAGATATACTGTGCACATATTGAGAGTGACTCCCCCTATCTGAATGGTGTATTTCTTGCTGCTCAATTTCTTTTCCCCCTGAGGTTGGACAGGTATTTTCAGTAGCCTCCAACCTGTCATGAAGGTTATGTGCCTTAATGAGGAGTGGGAAGGACTCCCAACTTCTCTCCGAGGTACTCAAAGGAGTTCCTAGGTAATGGATTTGTAAAGATATCTGTGATATACTCTTTGGAAGGAACATATTCTAATTTAACCACTTCATCATGAACCTATTCTATGAGAAAGTGATACTTGATGGGTATATTCTTAGTTTTAGAGTGTTGAAGAGGATTTTTAGAGAGATTAATAGCACTTGTATTGTCAGACATGATAGAAACAGGTTGATCACAATGAACTTGAATATCATCGAGATTGGTCTTTGTCTACAACACTTGTGTACATCAAGATGTTGCAGCTATATACTATGCTTTAGCTATAGAGAGGAAATGGAAGTTTGTTTCTTGTTGAGATGGGATACTAAACAACTTCCAAGGAAGAATGAACCTCCACTAGTGCTTTTTCTATCATCAATACTTCCTTCCCAATCTGCATCTGTATAAGCTTTGAGAACAAGATATGTGTTTTTTGAATACCACAATCCATAATCAATAGTGCCTACCATGTTGATATTTTATGTAATATCGAAATTTATTCCTAAGTGTAATTGTGAAAGGGTTTATTGATAAGTCGTGTATTTTAGGTCTTTTAGAGTATAAATAAAGGTTATATCAAGTCATTTTGATAACTCATCAAATATAAATACAAGAGAATAGTGGGCACTTATCTAGAAGGCTATTCTTGGTTCGTTTATGGGTCTCTTTGGTCTTGATTTCATGAAAGAGAATTGTATGACATTGTACATGTTGGATGAATATATAATGAGGAAATTTTGTAGGGCTTTCTCCCCTTTGAGGGTTTCCCTGAGGATATATCTTGTTGTTCTGTGGATATCTATCTTCTAATTGTGATCCTTTTGCATATTAAATAATAATAAATAATATACAATATCATCTCTCTTATGACAAATAAACACGGTATCAGAGTGGGACTGGGATTAACTCCCTCATAGGAGGTCCCAAGAAATAAGAGAGATAGCTTTCATTTTGTGAGAATACTTGTGTTAGAGATAATAACTAATTAAAAATGAAATGATTTTCCTTGAATGGATACATGGTCATTTTTTGGAGAAGGGTGTCGATTATTCAAATCAGGATTGGGCTTGGGCCTAGGAAAATGGTAGATATCTTTGAGTGGAATAGACCAAAAATAGTGCAGTGTCAAATTTGAAGATGATAACAATAATCTTTGCACATTCATGTCGTAGAGAAATGTTCAAATTCACTGAGCTCAAATTGAGGGTGATTGTGAGCATGCATAGGATAATGCTTACATGATAAAATAAATGGGTTACATACTTTCTAGAAACTAATTCACAAAGAGTTATTGCATGAATATGAGAACCCTTGGATTTATGAGCAAATTCTAAAGACTTGTTCGAGGAAGCGGGGCACGAATTTTACCTCCAGTTGCTTGATGGGTAAACTATATACCTTAATTTCCCTCAATTAAATTATCGACCAGGGTAAGTAGACTTAGATTTGTGACACAATATGAGTCAAGATAGAGTAAGGATTAGCTACTTGTGAGGTTTGGAAAGTGAATCTAGCTAGGCAAAAGGAAAGCTTATCCTAGGGATTGGTGCTTTGTTTACAATTCTAAAAAGATTATGAAAAAGTTGAACTCTGTTTAGATAGTGATATTTACTTCAAATGTATAGAGTAATCCAAAGTTGGGAATGGTAAATTCATTATTCTAAGTGAACAAATATTGAATAAAAGCAAACTATCTTTCTTTAAGAACAATCTATAATTATGGACAATGAACTCATAAAAACAAGTTAACTTTCAAAAGAAATTATTTACAGTGAACTATGTTCTTAAAACATTTGTTCAAAGACTACAATTACTTCTATTCTACCACATCATTTACATTAGCCTGACTGACTGAAAGTAAAGAGCATCGTGACGATATTGAAATGTAATGGTTATGTATGCAGTTGAGGATTATGTCATGATGGCATATTAACACTACGGATAATTCAAGCACAATCAATTCGATGTTAATTATTACAGAGATATGCAGAGTATGAATAAGACAGTATATAGAAAGCTTTTCCATTATGAAGATATCAATACATGTTCTTATAATTAATATAGTCTATAAACATTGTGCAAAAGAGATTTGAAATCATCTCTTATCCTATCACTTTGATGCTGGAAATATTCTGCACAGAGTTAACAATTTATGCAGACCTACAAGAAGTAATTAAAAATCATAACTTAATGAAGCATAGGTGGTTGTTATAGACACCTCCTAAATAACCAATCTACAAGTACCCTACCATTTATAAAACAAGAAAATAAATCTTGTATATAATTGCACAATTAGATGACTATGAGCATATACACATTACTAAAACGCAACTGCATAAGATATGTTAGATTTCAGAGTATGGAAAATTGGATATAGACAACTACGAGTAACCTATAAGCTATATAAAAATACAACTTCAGAAAGCAACTTACACACAAGAGTTATATGCACAAATTTGAAGATACAACAAATAAATATGCACAAAATAGTTATATGCATAAATATAAATACATAGCAAATAAACAAGACACATAGACCATTGGTGGGACCCCTAGGTAGTCATGTTACTACTTCAGTTCAATTGACAATCACAATCAACGCATTATCTTATATTAACAGTAGAAACAATTTTACAGAGGAAAATTCAAAATGGTGATTATATTATTATACACTTTTTTTCTCAGAGAGAGTTCTAGTATTTATAGAGTTTTAGACATAGCTGAGAGGTTGACCACTGAAAGGGTCGATGCTCTCCTACAACTGAAAATCATTAAAACTAGATAACAGCCAGTGTCTTCTTAACCACTCATGTGCTCAAATTAGAATTTGAACGCAACTGTTCGAATCAAAGTAATGAGCTCCATAGTTGGAGAGCTCGAATGGGTACAAAACCCATGTTTCATATTCGTTAGGAAGAGCCCGTTGATATGCCAACCCACAACTGCACTGTGCTCCGAGGGTCAGATCATGGGCTGGATCGAGGGTCGGATCAAGGGTTGGATCAAGGGTCGAATCAAGGGTTGGATCCCATTTTTGACATGTTTCAAACAAATGAGAAATGTTAATAGATTGCACTCACTCAATAAAAGATAAACCATCATAAAATCATCAAAAATAAGGACTACACATACCTTATGTTGATCCATAGCAAATTGATGGAAGAAACCTGATAATACCTTCAGGAAGAGCTAATAGAAGCATAAAATGTATAATATCCATGTGAAAAAAGGAATTTGGACAAAGAAAAAATGGGCAAAACATAGAGTCATCATTTCTCCCATGCTTAAGAGTTTGTAGGTCCCTCTGCAAAAAAAAATGGGTCACCAAACATAGCTATACTCATGAAGGAGGAGGTAGATTGGCTTTAGGGGCCTCTCCCTCATGTCTTGGAGACTTCTGCTTAGGCCTCTTTTGATGCTTCAACTACATCCTTAAACTATGATTGGTAGTAGTCATTTGGTCAACCAAACACTGTAGAGAATTTATGTTTTCTTGAAGGACAGCGTTGTCATGGTGAAATTAACAATCCACAGTTTCATGTTTTTCCAGACATTGGATAAGCTGAGCATTATCTTTTTGCAATTTCTCAATGGTCGGTAACTGATCAGATTGTTCAATAGGGGAAGGCTTAGGATTCTTAGTGGATGTACAAGGCATGTCACATTTGGTAGAAGGTATAGGAATCTGAGAAGATGGTGTAACAGTGTCCTTTTGAGGAAGACTATGTGTGATAGGCTCAGACTTGATTTCTTTGGCAGGCTTAAATTATTTTGCAGAACCTTCTATAAGTTTCTTGTGAGGGCCCTCATGGTCAGAGGACAATTGAATAGGGTCTGAGGTAGTTGGAGGCTTCGTATTGGTCTTTCCAATCATAATTCAAGTGATCTTACAAAATTATTTCCCTTTAAATCTGTTAGCACCTCGTCTCCTTGTAGGCATTGGAGGAAAATCCTGGTGAAAAGAGTCTTGCAATTTCTTTTGTTTAGAGCCAATAGGATTTTTAGATAATGGAGGATCAATTTCTTTTCTTTTTTAGATGATTTCTTATCAGATGATGAAATAGGATGAATTGGAGGGTTTGGGGTTTTAGGAGAGTGAGGGTTAGGTGGAGTAATAGTCCCAGGATCGGTCGACTTCTTGCTTGTTTTAACTGTTAGATGGGGGTTCGAAAACTGATAGAGGAAGTCTTCCCAAGTTTTTCCTTGTTTCTTTAATTCTGAGATAACAAGTAGTTTAATAAGTCCATGATGAAATACGTTGTGGTGAGGGTTTTCCACATTTCTACAGACTTGGGAGGACATCTTCTCAAGACTTTTTAGAAAATAAAAGGGAAAATTCAAAGGTTTGGCAAGCTGGAAATGGGCCAAGAGGAAAAAATTGCAGGCTTTGAAGACATAGTACTTACCCTCGCAAGTAATGAGTTTGGTGATAATGACCAGAGGATTAATTAAATCATATTTAATCCACCTCTTTGAATATCCTTTAGCCCCAGAGATGTTTTGATATTCAGGCTTATACACCTGTTTGTAACTCTGTCATGGAAGTTGATGTTGCTTGAACCATCAGTCCCTAATTCGTGGTAGTTTCATGGCCACAGCAATGGACTCTTTGGAGATTGGGAAAACCAGTGACCCTACGTGTACAAAATTTTCATCAAATCCAAGAGAAAATTGAAGGGAAACGTCGTCATCGTGACCCTATAGACTGGCAAGGAACTGCCCCAAACCTATACGTAGAAACACTTCTCGACAAGATTTGAACTCTGGAATGGCTAATAGATCATCATAGCATGAAGGTTCGTGACGATTTGGCATGGTTGCAGAGAAATAGATAAGCAATAGGAAAAATGGGCATAGGATGAGAGATACATAACAGAGTGATTTTTCTTAATGAAAATGAGATGGGAGGGTCGAATCGTGGATGTATTTGACACATACGAGCGCCATACATGGTAATGATTGTGCAAGGTTTTAAATTTGAATGATTTCATACTAAGAGGTTAAATCAAATCATATGAAATATTTGATCAATGTCTAAGTCAAATACTTGGACATTATGATCATAAATTTAAATTTTCCCTTTTAACAAGTGTAAAAGATAGATATACCACCTTTAGTAATCTTAATGCATCACTCAATGAATATAATCGAACTCCAGTGATCATACCTGAACGGAAGCATTAAAATCGCATTCGGAGTTGCAACATTTTATACAATACCTTATTTGGCACTCCATCCAACACTCCATCCAATCCTCCATTTGGTCCTCTATTTAGGTGAAAATTATACAATAGTAAGCGGGCATTCACCCAAATTACTAGGATTGGAAGATTATTGGTTTCCATGGTGAACATGAGGGTGGATCAGATTGTAGTATCCATATTAGTTGCCTTTGTCTTTGAACTGAAACTATTACAAGGAATAATTGAGTGTAAGCAGTCCTCCCTTGTATTAGACATAAACATAGACCAAAAAACTGTAAATTATGATGTACAACATGCTTATTAATTATACACACAAAATTATGCCAACAATATAAGGTTTATCATGCCAATATAAATGATTGTTGACATAATAGCCTGAGATATTGTAAAAAATACTATGACATCATTTTGACAAAAATCCTACTTCCTCTTCTCATGGAATTGCTATACAAATGGGCAATTTTTAGTGTTTTTTTTTAGCTCAGGAAACCCCTCCCCCACTCATAAGTATTGTGACACTTCACAATCAAAGATATAGGAAACCAGTCAATCCTTCCAATAGCCTAATATTTATAGTTTCCAAGTGCATAGATAAATTTCACACATTAGCCTAACAAGATGGTTAAGAACATGGCCCCACCTATAGGACAAAACATCCTACATATAGTTAAGAAGAGTTAGGCAAGAGAGACTCAAAATTAACTTTAAGTTAGTTTCCAATGGTATATTAATGGAGTTCATTTACCTTTGCTTAACTATGCATACTTCTTTTGAATCGTGCCTACAAGTAGTGTTGTACATTAAGACAAGTTTTAAGATTAGAAATTGATCTTTATTTGTTGTTTTTCAAATCATCACCCTCTCTAGGTAGAATTCCCTGCTTCCAGCAAGCATGTTCAGTACTTCGACGGGTTTACCTAGTCATACCATAGGTCGGTACCCGCTTCCAGTAGACTTTTTCAGTATCCCAACGGATTAGCATCTTACACCCTTTTTACATCAGAGACTAGTCCTTACCACCATATTTAAGATTTGCATATGAATGTTTGTTTTTGAAAGGAGATGGGGAGGCAGCTCTGAAAATATTTTTATGGACTGGGATGGTATTTAAGTTGGAGGATGATTCTTCTTTATGAAATTTTTTATAGATTGTCCTCATGTAAGGGATACTTAAGTGGGCGTAGCCAAACTGAAGATATGGTACAATCAAGCATTTTTAATGTGTTGTGGATGGTACCATTGGAAAATAACAGAAAGGTATCTATAGTCCCTACTCACTTTCTTCATTTGAAGTTATATTGATGTTTCCATGGTTAAATGCTAGTTAGACCTTTGTTACCCTTTTATAAAGATACTTTACTCACCTACATAGAAATCTAGTTGGATTGTACTAGTAACCTCTAGGTTTGATAAAATAAAATGTCACTTCCGTGTGTCTTATAGTGGTGGAGGTTTTGAGAAACTACCATGAAAGATGCCTTGAGAGAAAGGAATATAGAAATCTTGTAAAAAGACTAAAAATGGCTAATTTAAAGCAACAGTTTTTAATCATGATAAAAATATTCATTATTCAATCGGTGGTTAAGTAGATGACAAAATTTAAGTATAGCAGCATCTTTTGAAGTAAAATACTTTCCTTTTTGTCTCCTTTAAATTGTCCCTTTTTTTTTAAATGAATACATGAAAAAGTTCCTAAAATTGTTTGTCAAGAACCACACCAGAAATATTTACATATGTACAAAAGAAAATTTCAATAACAGGGAGAAGGAGAAGAAACTTCCCCATCCACCAAGGCCAGTGCCTTGTCGGCTGACATGACTTGTATAAAATCTTGTTTAGAAATGGGCATGTGGTAAATTTTAATTCTATTTCCATTTACTTTGAAAGAGACTTGTTCCTCATCAATTGTTTTTATCTTCACAGACCCATTATCAAACATGATAACAACTTCATAAGGACTCAACCATCGAGTGGTAAGTTTGCCTTTAAAAATTTTAAACCTTGAATCAAACAATAGAGCCCAATCTCCAGGTTCAAATTGATTCTTTTTAATAAATTTATCATGCCGTTTGTTTCTCTGGTTTTGAACTAATATTATCCTTTGGATAGCATCCTGTCTAATTTCATCCAATTCGTTCAATTATAGGACTCATCATTTTTGTGCCTCGTCTAAATATAATCCCAATTGTGCAGCAATACGAAAGGTTCTTACTTGGAATTAAATAGGTAAGAGTACTTGTTTTCCATAAACCAGTTCATATGGGGTATGTCCATTGGTGTTTCTCCATGTGGTGCGATATGCCCACAAAGCCCCTGGAAGTCTATCAACCCAATCTCTATGGTGTAGTTGGATAGTTTTAGTCAAGAAAGTTTCCAATACTTTGTTTGTTGATTCCACTTGGCCATTAGCTTGTGGGTGGTATGGAGAGGACTTACGATGCTTTATCCCGTACTTTTCTATTAATTCCTTAATCAACTTAGAAGTAAATTGTGTACCCTGGTCCATGATAATCTCATGAGGAACACCGAAGCAGGTAAAAATATATTCATAAATAAACTCAACAACAGATTTTTCAGTAGCCCTAAACAAGGCTTTTGCCTCTACCCACTTAGTGACATAATATATGCAAACAAGAATATAGTTCTTCTTACGAGACATGGGGGAAATTGGTCCTACAAAATCAAGGGCCCATTTCTCAAAAGGTTCTATCATAACCTGGGTATGTAAAGGAATTTTATCAGTCGATGTGGGTTTTCCTATCCTCTGACAACTATCGCAACTTCTTACATATTTGGCAGCATCCTTAAAAATGCTAGGCCAATAGTAACCTGAATGTAAAACCTTGTATGGTGTACGTTTATCAGAAAAATGTCCACCACAGGGTCCATCATGAAAATTTCATAGGATTTCTTCTATCTCATCTTATCGGACAGATCTACGAATAATCAAATTTGGTCCATCACGGAAAAGGTCATGGCCAACCCAGGAATAGTTTTCTTTTTGTGTTATAATTCGACACTTTTCATGAGGTGATAAATGAGCTGGTAATTTTCTAGTGGCTAAATAATTTTCCATATCTGCAAACCACGGAGTGTTTATGGATATGGCAAAGAGATGCTCATCTGAAAAACTTTCATCAACAGGAGTAATATCACCTTCATGATTAATCCGAGAGAGAAAATCAGCTACTAAGTTCTCTTTTCCTGGCCAGTCAAGGACAGTAATATTGAACTCTTGTAATAAAAGGATCCACCTAGTTACTCGACCATTGGTAATTGGTTTTTTCATGAGAAATCTAATGGCAGAGTGATTTGTATGTATAAATACCTCATATCATGTGATATAATGGAGAAAATTTTTGATGGCATGGACGACTTCTAAGAATTCTTTTTTAGTGATTGTATAGCTTATCTCAGCAGGAGTCAAGTTCTTGCTTACAAAGTAAATGGCATAGGATTGTTGGTCTTCTTTTTGTCCTAACACTCCTCCTATTGCAATATTGGAGGCATCCGTGTATATATGAAATGGCAAGGCCCAATTGGGTCCTCTAAGAATTGGTGCCACAGACAATTTATCTTTTAAAGTTTCAAATGCATTTTGACAATGGTCAGTCCAAAGAAAGTCAACATATTTTGTAAGAAATCCAAACATTGGTGTGGCAATTTTCGTAAAATTTTCAATGAATCTTCGGTAGTATCTGGAATGTCGAAGAAAGCCCATCACCTCCTTTGGAGTATTTGGAGGTGGGAGTTTGAAAATTACCTCAATCTTAGCAGGATCCACTTTAATCTCTTCGGATGAAACATGATTCCCTAAGACTACTCCTTAAGTCAATAACATTTTACACTTCTCATGAATTAAGGATAAATTCATCTCTTGACATATAATCAGAACTTTCTTCATGTTATATAGGGATTCTTTAAAAGAACTACCATATACTGTAAAATCATCCATATATACTTCCACATAGTCAGGAATAAGATCAGAAAATATCCCTAATACTGCTCGTTGGAATGTAGCAGGAGCATTACACAGACCAAATGGTAGGACCCTATAAGCATAAGTGCCCCAAGGACAAGTGAAAGTAGTCGTTTCATGATATCAGGTGCTATTAGAATTTGATTGTATCTGTTATATCCATCAAGTAAAGAAAAGTATTGTTTTCCTGACAAAGTATCCAGGAGTTGGTCAATGAAGGGAAGAGGAAAATATTTTTTAAGAGTGGCCTTATTAAGTTCCCGAAAGTCAACACAAATTATCCATTTTCCAGTTACTTTCTTCGAAACCACTACAAGCGGGGATACCCATTTGCTGTCAGAAATTGGATAAATAAAACCGACATTCAATAGTTTTTGTATTTCCTCCTTCATTATATCATTTAGTGTCGAATTCATCCTTCTCTGAGGTTTCCTAACAGGTGTTACTTTTGCCTAGGTATATATATGATGAATGCATGTGTCGGGGTGTATACCCTGCATATCGGTATATTCTCAGGAAAATGATCATGATTGGTCCTTAAGGACGTTCACTAATTATTCTTGTTGATCTGCATCTAGTCCTGAATTGATATGTAGGAATTTACCAAGAATAATCTCATAAGGCATGGTGTAGGATATGGAAAATTCATCTATCTCAAATATAAAATATGTTGAAGACAGATTTGATGGGTCCAATTGTTCTTGAAATTATTCACCAAACATATACTCAAATTGAAGAAAATCAACACATGTGATTGCAGAATTGAATTGAGTTAACACATTCTCCATTGTTTCCTCCTAAAGTGCCTAGGAGTGATCACTAGGAAACACAGGTTCTTTCCATTTTTCTTTCTCATATGGAAATTCAAGCCACCATATATTCTCTATAACAGGTTGAGCCAGTGGGTATATCATAAGTTTCTTCATAGAAAGTCCATTAGAGATAGTCATTTCACCTTCTCTACAACCAATAAATGCATTGGTTGTGGCAAACCTAGGTCTCCCCAAAATAATAGGATGCCCTTTAGCAGGATCCTTTGAATGAATGAAAAGGAAGTCTACCAAATATTCCCATGATGCTAATGTGACTATGATATCATCCAAGATCCCTTTAGGTATAACTTTTTTCTTATCTTCCAATTCCAAAATAGTTGGGGTGGGTATAAGGAAGTGTTTCAACTGTAATTCTTCTAAGGTAGTGACAGACATAACATTAATGGTTGCCCCCAGGTCTATGAGAGTATTTTCAATGGGAATCTTATTAATGGTTATCGTTACTACAGGATTCCCTGGGTTTTCATACTTTGTGACCCTAGGCTACTCTGATATGTATTCATACAACTCTCCTATCAGATGTATTGTTGGAGGATATTTTTGTTTCCTACCTAGCTTTTTGATACACAATTCCTTGATTACCTTACTGTAAATTGGAATATCCTTTATTTCTTGTAACATGGGAATTTTGACACAGATATTCTTTAATTCATTTATAATGTCAAATTCCAGTCGAATTATTGGTTTTTCAATTGCTAATCTCTTCTGATAAGGAGGGGATTTTGTAGTTTTCAAGGATTCACTTCGGGGAAGATTTTGTTATTGATATTTGGGAATAATAACATCTTCCCACTTAGTGTCATCCATGGGTTGCTCAAGATTTTCATATTATTCTTCCTTTTGTATGAATACTAAAGGATTTTGTTTATCCAGAACTATCCCTAACCTTAGTTGAATCTCATGTAATGGAACAGGATAAATAACATATGTCAGGAAAGTTTGCAACTCAACATTATGAAGAGGTTGAGTTGGCTTATTATTCAGGTTAGGCACCGGTTGTGTTGGTAATAATGTTGGTCTTTGGGATTTTTCATTTTGACATTGTTGAGGTTGTTGTGGAATAGGAGGTAAAGGTGGAGGAACAAAACCTGGAAAAAAAATTTGGATATTTGGTGGAAACTAAGGATAAGGATGAGTGGGCATAGGAACAGGTGGAATCTAAGTGTTTCCATGGGTATGTTCTCCTCTCCATCCTTGTAGCCAAGGATGGTGGGAAGTATAATATGGAGACCAATTTTTCCAATTTGGTGAGTTCCACTATTGTGGTTGTTGGTAATAAGGTGGAGCTTGAGGTGGTGGGTCCTGGTACATAGGATGACCCCTAGGATTCCATGGCCTTCTAGGTGCATAAGAAGATTCACGGAGATCTCCACTTTTATAAATGGCTAATAAACCAAGCAGTGAAGGGAATTATTCAGTTGGATGATCTTTAGTACAGAAGCCACAAACTGAAATGTTGTCTAACGGGCATTCCCTTGAAGAATGTTTCCTCCTGCATCGCAGACAAAATATGCGCATTGTTTCATTCTCTTCTTCTTAATTTTTAAAGTGTCCAGTTGGGAACCTATTGTATTTAAAATATCAATTTTAAAGTTTTCTAACAGGTTTCCTATTTCTATTTTTGTAATCCCACCAAAACTAACTCCTTTTGATTTTCTACTATAGGGATCCCGAACACCCTTTCCAGTTTTATCCCTGCTTCTCGAGTAGTTTCTACACATCTCACAAATCTCAGCAAAGAGTTTATGGGAGACATCTCCTGATGCCATCAAATTAAGTGTTTCTAGATATTCTTCCAAAATTCCTTTAAGAAAAAGAGTTATGATTGCATCATCTGGAAGGTCATGATATTTTAATTTTTGTGAGATATAGGCAAACCGTTCCATGTAGTCTTCAAGACTCTTGTCTTCTAATTGTTGAATTTTAAAGATATCATTACGAGAATCTTTATATTTTCAATAGTCTTGATATTTCCTAAGGAATATGGTCTTCATATTTTACCAAGATCTGATACTAGACTCTCTTAATCCCATGAACCATCTAAGTGCATAATCTTTAAGAGTGGTAGGAAATAGTTTTAATTTTTTAGCATATTACAAGTAGTTATAACTTTTTCACAAGATGTCAAACTCAAATAGGAAGGTGTATGGGTCCTCATTGCTCTTACCATAAAAGGTAGGTAGTGAAAAGAGTGGAATGTTCTTCATGTTAACATTTTGTGTGGTATCCAAAATTGGAAACCCAAAAGTAGTTTTTGTCTAGTTTCCTACTTCTTCTCCCTCATCATGTCTCACAGGATTGTGATCCTTCTGATCATCCATATTGATCTGAATCCCAAAAAGAGAATACCTTAGTGGTTTTATTCTTGTAGATAATGAGGCGTCCCAAGGTTCTTTTTCAAGAGAGATATTTCTTCGATAGGAAAAATTGTCTACTATTTGATTGTCAGAGATTTTTCTTAAGCCTGTTGAAACTATTGGTTCAGTAGTTGTTGTTTCAACTTGTGACACTACTATATTCGTTGAAATTTTAAAGAGGGAATTCACCTGTTCAGGGTCAATGATATCTATAATGTTAGAATCCTCTGATGGTGGTAAAAAGGAAAAGGTTTTGTTGGCTTGTTTTGAGGAAGGTTTGAGTGGTTTTACCTCATGTCCTACTATTGTTGGTGTCTCAACTTTATGTTCTATGGTTTCCCCGGTTTTTGTCTCTTCTAGAAATTTTTTAGCTTTTTGGGTTGAGCTATCTCCTACTTGTACTTTCCAATACCATTCTACAGAGTTTATAGATGGATTTTTCCTTCCTCCAAAAAGGTTAGAAGGAACTTTGGTCGGAAGTTTTGGATTGGTTTTGATATATCTACCCTTTGGGTCCCTAGCTTTGTTCATGAAAGAGATCAAAAAGAAAACTACCATTGGGTTTGGGGGAACCTACTATAACATATGTGCAGTATCTTACCTCTCGTCTTAAAGTTCCCCCGCCACCAAACTAGTACTAATGCTCAGAAATAATCCACTTCTTAATTATTTTCTACCTTTGGACAACTCCCCGAAAACGGCGCCAAAAATGATGGGTAAACTATATACCTCAATTTCCCTCAATTAAATTATCGACCAAGGTAAGTAGACTTATATTTTTGACATAGTATGAGTCAAGTTAGAGCAAGGATTAGCTACTTGTGAGGTTTGGAAAGTGAATCTAGCTAGGCAAAAGGAAAGTTTATCCTAAGGACTAGTGCTTTATTTACAATTCTAAAAATATTATGAACAAGTTGAACTGTGTTTAGACAATGAGATTTACTTCAAATGTACAGAGTAATCCACAACTGGGAATGGTAAATTCATTATTCTAAGTGAACAAATCTTGAATAAAAGAAAACTATATTTTGTTTAAGAACAATCTATAATTATGGACAGTGAACTCATAAAAACAAGCTATCTTTCAAAAGCAATTCTTTATAGTGAATTATGTTCTTAAAACATTTGTTCAAAGACTCACAATTACTTATATTTTACCACATCATTTACACTAGTCTGAATGACTGAAATTAAAGAGCATTGTGATGATATTGAAATGTAATGGTTATGTCTACGGTGGTGGATTATGTCACAATGGCATCTTAACACTACTGATAATTCAAGCGGAATCAATTCGATGTTAATTTTTACAGATATATGTAGAGTATGAATAAGATGGTCTATGGAAAGCTTTTCCATTATAAAGATATCAATACATGTTCTTATAATTAATACAGTCTATAAACATTGTGCAAAAGAGATTTGAAATCATCTCTTATCCTATCACTTTGATGCTGGAAATATTCTACACGGAGTTAACAATTTATGCAGACCTACAAGAAGTAATTGAAAATCATAACTTAACAAAGCATAGGTGGTTGTTATAGACACTCCCTAAATAACCAATCTACAAAGTACCCTATCGTTTATAAAACAAGAAAAGAAATCGTGTATATAATTGCACAATTAGATGACTATGAGCATATACACATTAGTAAAACACAACCTGCATAAGAGATGTTAGATGTCGAAGTATGGACAATTGGATATAGACAACTATGAGTAACTTGTAAGATATATAAAAATTCAACTTCGGCAAGAAGCTTGCACACAAGAGTTATATGCGCAAATATGAAGATACAACAAATAAATCTGCACAAAAGAGTTATATGCATAAATATAAATACACATCAAATAAACGAGACACACATACCATTGGTGGGCCCCCCAAGTAGTTGTGGTACTACTTCAGTTCAAATGGCAATCGCAATCAACACATTAGCTTATATTAACAACAGAAACGATTTTACAGAGGCGAATTCAAAATGGTGATTATATCATTATGTGTTTTTGGTCTCAGAGAGAGTTCCAATATTACAGATTTTTAGACATAGCTTAGCGGTCAACCACTGAAAGGTTCAACGCTCTCCTACAACCAAAAATCATTAAAACTAGATAATAGACCGTATCTTATTAACAACTCATGCACTCAAATTAGAAGTTGAATGCAACTATTCGAATCAAAGTAATGAGCTCCATAGTTGGAGAGCTTGAATGTGTACAAAACCCATGTTTCGTATTTGCCAGGAAGAGCCCACAGATATGCCAACCCACAACTACACTGTACTCTGAGGGTTGGATCGAGGGTCGGATATATGGCCAGATCAAGGGCTTGATCACATTTTTGACATGTTTCAAACAAACAAGAAAAGTTAATATATTACACTCACCCAATTAAATATAAACCATCATAAAATCATCAAAAATAAGGACTACACATACCTTATGTTTATCCATAGAAAATTTATGGAAGAAACCTAATAATACCTTCTAGAAGATCTAATAGAAGAATAAACTGTATAATCTCCATGTGCAAAAAGGAATTTGGACAAAGGAAAAATGGGCAAAACACAGAGTCATCGTTGCTCAATGTGATTTGTGAGAGATGTCATAGTTATACATCTACTTGCAGGATCCTTACAGTGAGTTAGTGAACTCTCCTTGGGTTGTTTGCTATTCATTGTGAGAGAAAAATTTTCATCTCCATGCTACTTGAAAAGATTGTAAACCTTATGAGATGGACCTGATCATGATTGTCTTCATGTGTAGTGGGGTTTATACTTCATCATGACAATATTGTACACCATTGACGCTCATGAGGAGAGGTGACGTTCTCATAATAGGAACTTATGAATTTAATTCCAAGTGGAGTAGGGATGGTGTTGAAAAGGTGAAGTAGTATGACTCCATTCTCTTTGTAATCAGTATCAGAAGTGGAAAGTTTCAATCTGGATGCACTCCTATGAGCCTGGGGTCCAAGGTTGTAATTCATGATTTTCCCTTCCATAAGATTACCTTAGAAACAATAATAAGTTTTGGTGGAAGTATAGAAATTACAACAGATGAGGGATGGTGACTCTTTGTGAGAAAGTGCCTTGATGTTGAATGAGATATGGAAAAATCAACATGTGCAAACAAAGGAATAGAAAGGTCGTAGTGGATTAGAAGTCCCCATACTACCAGATAACAATATGTTGGTTAACATACATATCCTCCATCGGAATCTTGTGAAGCATGGGGACCGATTGCTAATGGTAGAAAAAAAAAAAAACTTGTGCCTCATACTACAGTATCGGTGGTATTTTTTTCTTACTTATATGATGTTTTAGGTCTCATCGATGATTAGTACAATGGTGTTGGTTTTTTGTGGTGCTAATATGAATATGCCCATAGTGCTTTGGTGTAATTTGTGGCACATAATGATATCATTACCTACAAGTTGAAGAGTTGTTCACTGATGAATATCGATTACTTCATGATAATGGAAGCTTGGGGAAAGGTGTCATTACTCACTACTTTCAAAGAAGTCTTTATTATAATCATGTGTTTTTGTGAAATCTGCCACTAGTTCTTGCATGGAGTATTGGCTTGTAGCTGTTTCCTAGTGTGGGGATAAGGTTAAATCATTGATCATGGTCATCATAAAGAGAAGGCATTTGCACAAAGACCACATGGATGGTAGTTGTTGTTTCTTGAGATAAAGAATGGATATGCTCCTTCTGTGGATCTATTTGAACCCATTGGTGAGTGTAAAACACTTGAAGGTGTATTAAATACTCTATGTGGTGAGTGGATAAATCATTTAAGTTTATGTGAATTGATATACATGATTTTGGACTATTGGGATATGGTAGATGAGAGGGATTTGAACTGACCGCATGAAGAGGTGTGAAGGAGAAGTCAATTGAAACCTATATCCTAGCTTCACAATAAGGAGATCTGCAAGGTTGTAGCATTGATCGAGAATCCATCAATGTTGATTGTCGAAATATTTGGCCATGACAATGAAACGACGAGTAGAAGCACATTGAGTTCAAGTAAAAAGAGATATTTGTGGCTAGAGGGTTTTCCTAGAAAGAGGGAGAATATTATGATGAGATGCTTGCTCAAAGTATCCAGAAGAAGCAACCATAAATGTTTTGTGAATGGGAAAGAGTCCCATGTATATTTATACAGGCTTAAGCAAGCACCTAGGGCATGGCATGCCAGGATAGACAATTACTTGATCAACTTAGGGTCTTTCAAGAGTAATGTAAATCCCAACCTATACTACAAGGTTGAAGACATTTTCCCCTTGATATTAGTATTATGACCTATTTTTTATAGGGGATGAGAAGCTCATCGATGAGCGCAAAATGGAACTCACTTCAGATTTCGAGATGAAGGATCTAGGATTGATGCACTACTTTTTGGGATTATAAGTATGGCAGAGATAGGATGAGATCTTTATGAATGAAGGGAAGTATGCAGTGGAAATCCTGAAGAGTTTTGGGATTTTGGATTACAAGGCAATAGCTAAACCTATGGTATCAAATCTGAAGTTGTTGTAGACTACGACTTCAGAGACTATGGATGTTACTTTATACATGCAGATGGTGGGTTTGTTGATGTACTTGATGAACACGAGACCGGATATATGTTTTTCTATGAAAACCCTTAGTTAGTGTATGGAGCAGCCCATGCAGGTTCATTTGATCACAGCAAAACATGTGATGAGGTACCTTAAAGGTACAATGGATTATGGGGTAAAGTAAGTTGCAAACAGTAAGATCAGTCTACTTGGATATTTGGAATCAGATTGGGCCAATAGTGTTTCAAATTGGAAAAGTACATTAGGATGTTGCTTCACTTTGGGATCCAGTATGATTTCATGGATCAATAAGAAGCAATCATGTGTAGCACTTAGTACGACTGAGGTAGAGTATGTGGCAGCATGTGCAGCAAGTCTCGAAGCAGTATGGATTTGGAAATTATTGACTGGATTATTCGATATTGAGATGGAGGTGACTTGTATCTTGTGCGACAACTAGAGTTGTATAAAGTTGCCAGAGAACCCTGTGTTTTATGACAAGTCAAAGAATATCGAAATTAGGTATCACTATATTAGGGATATAGTGCAGAAGGGAGCAGTGAAGCTCCAATATGTGGCTACCGATGAGTAGGTTGTGGATGTGTTGACAAAGCCATTCTCAAGGATGAAGTTTGAGTACTTCAGGGACAAGCTCGATGTAGTCCCTCTTCAGAGGGAGTGATGGCTTCAGATGTTATCGTAGGATAGTGGATGCCATGATGTCATGTTGTAGCTATTAGAGAGCTACCCACCATCCCTAGATGCATGTTGAAGAGATGAGGTATAGATGTTATCTTAGGGTATTGAATGTCATGCATAAAGATATCTGAATTTTCTGCATGAAACTAGATAGTTTCATGATGATATGTTGTAGCTATTAAAGAGCTACCCACCAACCTTGGATGCATGTTGTGAAGTCACTATGTATTTATTGTGATGTATAGATTCTTGTTTCTGGCAGTCAATGGTCATGAGCTCATGTGGATAGTGACAGTGTTAGAGTATGTGTCAGATAGAATATCTTCCTCATTAAGAGGGACTGTTGATATTTTATGTAATTTCGAAATTTATTTCAAAGTGTAATTGTACTAGTTATTCCTAAGTGTAATTGTGAAAGGGTTTATTAATAATTCATGTCTTTTAGGTAT
>JASDQU010109254.1:177514-197918 GCA_032191745.1 Picea mariana
AATAAACAATAAAAAGACATATGGCTTGTTTTTTATGCAAGGGTTATACATAAAATAGCTTGTTTAGTTCATGCATTAGTTTAGATTTTCTCTAATTACAATTTTTTGTCATGCACTAGAATGAATTCATTTTCTTCTTCCAGCTTTCTCTTTATGATTTAGTATGCTTTTAGATTAATTTCCTTTTTCTGCAAAGCTAGATTACTTGTTCTTTTAATTTGGTGTGCTTTTGAGCAACAATTTAAAGAATTTTTTTTGTCATTTTAATTTCCTACACCATTTCATGCATTCCAACCCTTTATCGGTCTCATACCTATACTAGTGTCATTGCACAATGCATATACTCTGCACAACACCTCTCAAGTTTCTGTAAATCTCGGGTTGACAAAGTAAAGTAAACATCCAAGGATACAATAGTATTATTGTTTCTATTCCTAGGACCATCACTTTTTGGCGCATTGTCGGGGAGGTGTTAAAGTCTGCATATCATTTTCCTTTTTTTTTGTATTCTTTTGTGTGGCTTGGAGAAGTATAAAAGATACCTCATTCATAATTCCAACATGACTATAGAATTTTTGTAGTGTAAAATCCCAAGTTATTTCACTTCGAGTGAGTATTCTTAGCACCTTATCATAGTCTTTTACATTATATACTAAAAAAAAAACAATTTTACTTTCTTTAACTTCATGAATGACTAGAACTAGAGATAGGAAATGAAATTTTTTCCAAAATCCCTCACCCCAAAATAGGTCCAAGAAATCCAGAGATTGGTTTTGAAACACTTGAAAGTTTCTTGGAAATGGAATCTAGAGAATTTTAAAATCTTTCAAAAAAGGGTCAATCTCCCTCATCTCGAGCCATGGCTAGTGAAGAAGAGATGGTATAAGTATTTGAGTTTCCCATTCAAGAATCTAATGGAGAGACCAAGATGAAAAATGTTAATATTTTTTCCTTACCTCATTTTCATGGGCTTTTTTCTGAAGATATTAACACTTTCTTGTTTGAGTTTTCAATTATGTGCAGGACATATGATTATACTATTGATGAACAGAAGCTCAAAATTTTTCCTTCTACCTTAAAGGATTTAACTCTAAGATGGTTTATGATCCTGGAGGGAAATAGTATCACAACTTGGGATCAAATTAAAATCACCTTCAATGAGAAATACAAAGACTAGTGTAGAGAAAGCGACACAAGGGATGATATTTTCAAAATGAATCAACAACCTGATTAATCTCTAGAAGACTTTGAAAAGAGATTTCAGCTAAGCTACAAAAGAGCTAAAAACTGTACTCTAGATGAAATCTCACTTGATATTGTCTTACTCATAGGAGTAAGAGAGGATCTCATGCAAACATTGAATCTCCTATTCACTAGAGATATTTATCAATCGGACTATGATGATATCAAAATAATATTCAAGAACCATTTAAGGTCCTCAAGAAAGAAAGGTAGAAGTAGTAGAGGTTTAGTACATCTATCTTCTAGCCCTAAAACTCATATAAAAAATGAATTAGGATGGTTAATAGAATATGAAAAAACTGATATTTTCCATTCTTTAGTCATGCAAATGGATACTTTGTAGATAAAAAATAAATAGGAGGAAGCGGAGAAGGAATCGGTTGTTTATTTCCCTAAATGCACTAAAAAACATCCTAGAAATGAGCTCCCTCTAGACCTTATAGATATTTGTGGTATTTGTGAAGAAACTCATCCAACTGAAAATTTTCCTTCTTTTCCATGATTGAAAGCTACATTTTGAGGAGTACAGGAGAATGTGGAATCACTTTACTTCATCAATCAAAGGAGGCTTGGAGCACCAAGACCCTTCCAGACATTTTTGAACTTCAATGTTGCTCAAAATTTCGGTGCATATAATACTAAAATGTCTCCTCAACCATGGTATAATCCCAATCCATTTCCTTGGACAAATCCAAATCCTTTGCAATATCAAGGACCACTAATTCCTCCTCCATACCAATCCTTTTCCTAGCATGCCTCAAAATGAAAACCCTCAGTGGAGTCAACCTCTACAAGGATGGAGGACACCAAATTTTCAACAACCTGCATTAATGCCTCCTCCTCCTCAACCCAATAACACTACTCGAAATAGTATTCCTCCTAAACAACCTTAGTTACCTACTCAACCTACTCCAAATCTGAATAGCGAGCAAGTTCAACCTGTGTACAACAATGAAAGAACTTATCAGACTTATTCCTTATAGGTGCAAGAGATCAATATTAGATCAAGAAAAGTATTGCAATAACAACCAAAGATCATAAAAAATGTATAATATTAGAAATAAGATATTACCCCACCCCAACCACAAACTCCTCCTTATCTTGAAATATTAAATGAAAGGAAAACTTATACATCTGAAGAGAATGAACTTTTAGGGGAACTCAATAGTTTATGCATAAATATACCCATCTTACAATCCATCAAGTATGTGCCCATATTCAAAAGATTTATCAAAGAAGAGTACATCAAAATGTCAGGTAGGAAAAGAAAATATGCCCCCACCATAAATGTTATAGGACATCTAGTTGACCTGATGTTTGAAAATTTAATTGTACCTAAGTACCTAGATCTAGGAAGCCCTCTAGTGAATGTTCACATAAAAAAAAACCTTTACCCAAAATACTCACATAGATTTAGGGGCTTCCATCAATGTTATGACCAAATATACTATGTTGAAACAGGACCTTCATATATTCTTGAGAGATACTCCCACTATCCTTTAGCTTGCAAGCAGATCCACAGTCAAACTTGAAGGGATGTTGGAAGATACAATAATCTCTATTGATTCTTGGGAGTACCCTATTGAATTCTTAGTCCTTCAAACCAAGTATCAATTTAATGGATACCCTCTTATTTTGGGGAGGATTTGGTTGGACACAATAGATGCATACATTGGTTGTATGGCAGGAAGCATGACTATAACTGATGGCATGTCCCATAAGTAGATTGTTCTTTATCCTCCTTCCAAACCTTTGATAACAGAAAACCTTCAAATGTAGGTGGAAGAAGAAGAATATCTGACACCAAAAACTACCTATCCCATATACACAATCAACACATCCTTGGCTAGTAATACAATTGTCGAGGGAACTTTCCTTAAAAATTTTGTGCAAAACCAATATCCCTTTGATGTGAAAATAGAAGGGATAAATGATGAGAACAGATTTGAAATTTCCATTGAAAACAAAATAGAATTATGGGCATACTTGTTCATTTTTTATATTGAATATCCATTTGTCAAAACCATAGAGATCAGCCCTGCAAAAACACTTAAAATCAACAATAAACTTACTAGTCAGCAAGAACAAAAGTTATTAGATGTTCTAAAAATAAACATTGAATATTTTGCATGAGATTATAAGGACATGAGAGGCATCCATCATTCTATTTTAACTCACCATATTTATATCAAGGAGGACTACAAACTTGTTAGGAAGCCCTAAAGAAGAATGAACCCTGCAATGAAATATATAGTTAAACAAGAACTTCAAAAAAATTTAGATGCCAGATTCATATATCAAATTTCAGACAGTGAATGGGCCTCTCCTCTCGTTATTGTCCCAACAAATAATGGTAAATGGAGGATATGTGTGGATTACCGATAGTTAAACAAGGCTACAAGAAAGTACCATTTCCCCTTACCCTTCATTGACCAAGTCTTGGATGTGTTAGCTGGGAAAGAATACTTTTCATTCCTTCATGGATTTAGTGGATACAACCAAATTCATATCAATCTTGAAGATCAGGACAAAACAATATTTACTTGTCCCTGGGGCACATTTTCCTACAAATTCTTACCATTCAACCTATGTAATTCCCCAACCACTTTCCAAAGAGCAATACTCAACATCTTTTCGGAACTCATCCATGATAAATTTGAGATCTATATGGATGAATTCACCCCTTATGGGAAGTCTTTTGATGAAGCCTTAGACAATATAGATAAAATTCTCCAAAGATGTAGAGAAATGAACCTATCCCTTAGCAATGAAAAATGAAATATGATGATGAATGAAGGGATTTTGTAAGGACACCATCTGTCCTCCAAAGGGATTGAAGTAGACAAAAACAAATTAAAAATCATCACATTACTTCCTACCCCCCTAAAACCAAAGATATCAGAAGTTTTCTTGGAAATGCAGAATACTACAGGAGTCTCATCAATGATTTTAGTAAGACAGATTCTCCCTTGTTTACCCTTCTATCCAAAGATGTAGAGTATTTTTAGACTCTAAACTATCAATAAGCATTTGAAACAATAAAAGAAAAAATCTCAACTTCTCTTGTGCTACAAGGTCCCAATTGAGCCCTTCCATTTCGTATTCATATTAATGTATCACAAAAATCTGTAGGAGCAGTCTTAGGATAAGATGAAGATAACAAACCTTATGCAATTTGTTTCGTAAGTAAAAACTTGGTTGGTGCAGAGCTAAACTACGTTGTTACAAAAAATGAACTTTTAGCAATAGTTCATGCTCTAAATAAATTCAAACATTATGTTACAGGGTATAAATTTTTGTACATACAGATCATGCTACCATTATATACTTGATGAATAAACCTGACATCAATGGTAGAATTATTAGATGGTTTTGTCATTACAACAATTTGATCTAGCTATTCTTGATAATCCTGGTAAGAAGAATGTAGTTGTAGATTTTTTGTCCACGTTGACCATTCCTACTGAAGAAGGAATGATTGATGATCAATTTCTAGATGAGAACCTCTTTTACATATCAACACAAACCCCCATGGTTTACTTACATAGAAATTTATTTGACAATAGGGAAGTTTCCTCAATATTTCTCCTACAGAGAAAGATGCAAGATTGTCCAAAAAAACTCATCATATACATGGGTTGTAGGTTATCTGTTCAAACTTTTCCCAGACCAAGTCTTGAGGATATGCATAAGAGAAGACGAGGTACTTGATATCCTCCGTTCTTTTCATGATGAACCATGTGGAAGACATTATGCAGTAAAGAGAACATCCTAGAATATATTACAAGAAGGATACTACTAGACAACCCTGCATAGAGATGCTCAACAATACAATTATCATTGTGATGAATGTGGGGAAGATTTCAAAGGCATCTAATTCCTCTTTGTAGGCTTCCCCACATTAATCACAATGTGTAAGTTTCATGAATTAGTTGGGGAAATATCTTCATTTAGGAATACTTTCAAAGAGGTGATCAGTTTTGGGTTGTCCAATTTTTGGGATGGTGCTGGATATATTTCCAGATAATGAATATCAAAAAAATTTGGACAACAAAAGAAATAATGATAGAAGGTTCAATAAGCTAGACGAACTTTTGAAGGGACAAGATGTATATGATATGCTAGTGATGGTCCTAGGAATAACAACAATAATACTATTGTATCATCGTCTACTTACTTTACTTTCAACCCGGGGTTCGTACAAACTTGAGAGGTGTTTTGCAATGTATATGCAATTTACATTGACATTAGTATAGGTATGATAATGATCAAGGGTTGGAATGCATGAAATGGTGCAGGAAATTGAAATGACAAAAAGAAATATTTAAACTACTACTAGAAATCACACCAAATTAAAAGAGAAAGTGATCTAGATTTGCAGAAAAAGGAAATTAATATAAAAGCATACTAAACCATAAAGAGAAAACTAAAAGCGGAAAATGAATTCATTATACTATATGATAGAAAACTGTAACTAAAGAAAAGATAAACTAATGCAAGAACTAAACAAGCTATTTTATGTCTAACACTTGGATAAAAAACAATCCATGTGTCTTTTTATTTTTTATTGTTGTTTTCATAAAAATAAGATTAAGATAAATTGAAATCTAGAGATAAAATAGTCCTACATGAAGTTTCTACATGAAACTCCTATAGGAAGCCAAAAAGAGGCCTAGAAAAATAGTGTAAGTCTTCTGAAGCATCAAAAAATCTAGACTATACTAAAATGGAATAGATCTAAGGTTATTAGCCTTGAAAAGACACCTAAGAGTGTTCCAATACATCATTGAATATTTTTACATGTTGCATAGTGTAACTAACTAGTTAATGGTAACTTGACAAAAAAAATAACTAATCATGCAAACTACATTAATATTTAAAAGAAATGAAACTCTAACTAATCACGCAAAGAAATAAATAAATTGAAACAGGGTCCTTGATCCCACTTGAGTGGGCCCTACCGAAGAAGCACAAGGAACCTTGAGAAAAATAAAATAAGCTAAAAACAAGACCATCTTTTATTCCATCAACATAAGTAGTACATCAAGAGAAAAAAAGGTTCTAAGTCTCCAAAAAATGTATTTAGAGAAAAATATCAATACAATATTATCAAAAATGTGTCTCCTTCTCTCTTAGGCTAGAGGTCTATGATAGTCAAGGTTAGAATAACCAAACCTTGAGAATGTGATACTTGAGGCTGCAAAGGCATCTCTTTCTCAATATTCTCAAGGTTTGGTTATCCAAGAGAGATATTCATAGACCAAGGACCTCATTTTACATCCAGACTTATTGAATAAATCATGAAAGAACACAACATCCACCACAAAAAATCAACACTATACCATCCACAAGAAAATGGATATGCTAAAGCCACCAACCGACTGCTGGAAAACAATCTCACCAAAATAGTGAGCATGAACAAGAAAAATTGGTCAAAGAAACTCACATAAGCAGCATGGGCATACAACATCACATGGAAGACTACCATTGGACTTACACCTTTTGAGTTAGTCTATGGTAATAAATCCATGCTCCCTATTGAGTTTTAATACCATACATTAAGAACAATAGTTGAATTGAATATATATTTACCATAAGCACAAAGAGAAAGATTGAATCAACTAAATGCCTTAGATGAGTATAATATGCAAGCACTCTTCGACAATAAAGTAGTGCAGCAACAAAGAAAATATTGGCATGATAAGAAGATCAAGCATAGAAAGTTCAAAGAAGGGAATTGTTATAGTTTAAAATAATACTGAGAGGGGGAGTGAATCAGTATTATGTCATATTTCAGATTTTATTTCCTTTCAACAAATTAATATTATTTAGAAGTGTTTATTTAAATAGAAATACATGTACAACACAAAATATAACACATAAAACACATTACACTAGAATTTTTACGTGGAAACAAAATGCGGGAGGAAACCACTGAACATCTTTCTTTATGTTCTTCTGCAAGCACCAACTTACAATTTATAAATATTCAACTTAATAGGCACCCACCTGTCACAAATGAGGAAACCAATCTTCTCAAGCACCAACCTGACGCAAATGAGGACACCAATCCTCTTAGGCACCAACCTATCACAAATAATGATGACACCAATCCTCTTAGGCACCAACCTGTTGCATATAATGAGAACACTAATCCTCTATGAGATTCAACTCACCCTAGCACCACCTTGCCACCTTGAATTTAGTTTAAAAATGTTCTTATAGAACTGGACCTTTCTCTACAAAAATTAATCTGACAGTTTCGTTTAACAATTACATGTCATTTTTCTTCTCTATTCATCAGTGCAAAAATCGAACAGAGCGCATCCTTATTTATAGAGTTTTTTCCTGAGTTCCCCTTGTTATATGTGGACGCATAAGAGTTACATTGTAGACAAATTTTGAGTAGATAAAACTTCTTTCAATTACACTTATGTCTAAATAAAGTATGTGGACGCATTACAGTTACATTGTGGACATATTTTGACCAAATAAAAGTCCAATTAGTTATATGTGGAAAAACTTATATTCCAGACATTTTGACTAACTCAAACAAACCAAATATTTATGTTTTTTACAAGTCATTCATTGTCGCAGTAATTCACATTCTTGTTTACAAAGCATCATCTATTGTGCGGATAGAATAAGGGTGCAAGATACAGATCTCAATTCTTCAACCTATCGCACTTTCCTTGTAGCATACTCACCCAGTCACCCCACCAGATTACGAGGTCTCCCTGGTGACTCCAAATTTTCACATGTCTTGTCGCAATCCACTCTATCACTCATTTCTTTATTCAAGGAACCCTATGATATTTGCACATCTACCATTGCACTACAACACACCAATCATTGTGCTACAACACAAACAACATATTCTCAACAAAGAATCTTTTCGCGCACTTCCTCTACATGTGTGTCAACTTTGTGTCATATTGTATGTGTTCCATGTGGACATTAATGAAAACATCTTCTCAACAAACTCTCCCTTTTCATTGATGGAAAATCTATTATTGAGATGCTCTCCCTGTCATTGTGTTCATTTGGCCTTCACTCCCCCTTGTTGTATGCTCCTCTTTGTCGCAAATATATTTTTCTCCCCCTTTGACATCAATGGAAAAGAGATATAATGAGCACATCTTGAGAGTGACTCCCCCTATCTGAATGGTGTATTGTTTGCTGCTCAATTTCTTGTGTTGCTCCCCCTGAGGTTGGACAGGTATTTTCAGCAACCTCAAACTTGTCATGAAGGTTAAGTGCCTTAATGAGGAGTGGGAAGGACTCTCAACTTCTCTCTGAGGTACTCAAAGGAGTTCCTAGGTAATGGCTTTGTAAAGATATCTGCGATATACTCTTTGGAAGGAACATATTCTAATTTAACCACTTCATCCTGAGCCTATTCTCTAACAAAGTGATACTTGATGGGTATATGCTTAGTTTTAGAGTGTTGAAGAGGATTTTTAGAGATATTAATAGAACTTGTATTGTCAAACATGATAGAAACAGGTTGATCACAATGAACTTGAATATCATCAAGATTGGTCTTTATCCACAATACTTGTGTACATCAGGATGGTGCAACTATATACTATGCTTTAGCTATAGAGAGGGAAATGGAAGTTTGTTTCTTGTTGAGACGGGATACTAAACAACTTCCAAGGAAGAATGAACCTCCACTAGTGCTTTTTCTATCATCAATACTTCCTTCCCAATCTGCATCTGTATAAGCTTTGAGAACGAGATATGTGTTTTTTGAATACCACAATCCATAATCAATAGTGCCTAGCATGTTGATATTTTATGTAATATCGAAAATCATTCCTAAGTGTAATTGTGAAAGGGTTTATTGATAAGTCATGTGTTTTAGGTCTTTTAGAGTATAAATAAAGGTTATATCGAGTCATTTTGATAACTCATCGAATATAAATACAAAAGAATAGTGGGCACTTATCTAGGAGGCTATTCTTGGTTCGTTTATGGGTCTCTTTGGTCTTGATTTCATGAAAGAGAATTGCATGACATTGTACATGTTGGATGAATATATAATGAGGAAATTTTGTAGGGTTTTCTCCCCTTTGAGGGTTTCCCTGAGGATATATCTTGTTGTTATGTGGATATCTATCTTCCAATTGTGATCCTTTTGCATATTAAATAATAATAAATAATATAAAATATCATCTCTCTTATGACAAATAAACATGGTATCAGAGCGGGACCGGGATTAACTCCCTCATAGGAGGGCCCAAGAAATAAGAGAGATAGCTTTCATTTTGTGAGAATACTTGTGTTAGAGATAATAAATGATTAAAAATGAAATGATTTTCCTTGAATGGATACATGGTCATTTTTTGGAGGAGGACGTCGATTATTCAGATTAGGATTGGGCTTGGGCCTAGGAAAATGGTAGATATCTTTGAGTGGAATAGACCAAAAATAGGCCAGTGTCTAATCCGAAATCGGATTCAGAAGCCTGTCAGGGCATGAAAAATGCTCAAAAATGAAAGTGATCAGAATCCGATGAAACCAACACCATTGCATCCAACTCATCTTCTTGATTCCGGTGGTATATTGACTTTGTCAAACGGAGTCCGTATGAAGAAGATATCGCATTCTGTCCGCCAAGCCAAACAGGCAAAATTTTTGGATGCTGACTGTACCTGTCCATATAGTCCGTACAGTCCGTACAGGACACGTGGCAAGTCCATACAGGACACGTGGCAGGTTCATATAGGACATGTGGTAGCCTCAGGCAGTGACACCTGTCAGGAAGATTTGGCATTTTTGGTGTACGGCTGGACCAATCCCGAGGTGACACGTGTCACCACTGAAAGGGTGACACGTGGCCCGGGTGACGTCAGCAGATGATGTGGCAGGCTGACAGAGCGTACGGTAGGGCTGACGCAGCAAGTCGACGTGGAAGTATGGTGCTTATGTGGCATGATGATTGGACTGTATGACGAGCTGACATGGCATGATGACTGGACCGTGCGGCGAGCTGACGTGGCAGATGACGTGGGCGAATCAATGGTCGACACGTGGCATATCCTGGTTGGTTGACGTGGACAAATCATTGGTTGACACATGGAATGCATCGATTAGATGTAAGGGTGCCACGTGGCCCAATCACGGGCTTCCACGTGGCACCTCGGTTTTGGTCAATTTTGTCTATGTTAAAATTTTTTGGAGTTTGGGGGATTCGAACCCTGAACCTCCCACGGCTACGCCTTCGCAAGTGCCCTCCGACCGCTAGACCATGCTGTAGTACTTGTTATGTATTCGATTTAAATTGTATTTAAATCATTGTTATGTGTTATTCGGCGGGGGGTCGGGTCGAGGCTTAGCCCCGACCCCGGTTACATTGCGTCACATATGACCATACATTGTGGCCCGACAGTTATTGCGCGCGGGTATATGCCACCGTTTGGGCACGGTTGTTATTGCGGTTTGCCAGACGGTTAGGCGCGGGGCAGTTACATGTTTTAGCCATGGGTCCTATGTGTATTCATGCGACCGGTGTCAATGCGAGTTGGGGCCAGCGCTAAGCCCTTTGGGCTAGCGCTTGGCTGTATTAACATTCATACGACCTTGCCAAAAGGGGTCGCGCCCAAGAGAAGGGGCTAAGCCCGGATATATAACTATATAATATAGTTTGAAAAATGGTTTTTCAACCAATTTATGGTTTTTTAATTAATTAAAGCCATTTTTAATATAATTAAGCCTATTTTGGGGGTTATTGGGCATTTTTAGAGCCTAAATTCGTGGAGGAAGTTGGAGATGGACAACTAACTCCCCCACTATTTAACCAAGGCCATTTTGAGGCCAAGGGGATATCTTTTGAGAGCATTCAGAGCAGAGATGTTGAGGAGAAGCCAAGTCAAAGCCAGTTTGAGGCAGGGAAGCCATTGAGGAGGAGATGTTGTCGGACCGTTTCTGAGAGCTCCGGACATCCGTTTCAGGTGCCATTTTTTGTGCATGGTTCTAGAGATCTGGTCGAACATGACCAGATCAGTCTGGAATCCATTCGGCATTGTAATGATGTACTATTGAGATTTCAAAAATAAATAAAGAAGCCTCCCCCACAGAGAAAAGTCCCGGAGACGTAGGTAAAGTTGTGCCGAACTCCGTTATCAACCTATGTATTATGGTTTGTTGTTTTTCATTGCATTTCAGATCTGCATATATGTATATGGCTGTATAATTCCTTTTCTTTTCTCGTTCTTTCACTAAGTTTCCCAATGATTAATTAATGCATGCAAATAAAAACTCAACCATAAGTCATTCGAAAAATCCTGACGGATCAAGTGGTATCAGAGCTAGTTGACGTTTGGATTTGAGTTTTGCATGTTAACCAGGGAAGAGCACATCTCAAGGAGGAAAATGGCATCTACAGGAGGACATTCTCAAGACGAGAAGGAGTTCAGAGATTCGGTGTTTTCCATGGCCGAGATGGTGAAGGTGTTGTATGAAGACTACTTGGAACGAAAGAGAACGGTTCAAGTGAAAGCTTCAAAGAACAACAAAGGAAAAGAAGCATTGAAGGAAGTGCCTTCTACATCTGTTTCAGAAAACATATCTGAGGTATGCAGTGAAGGTTCCTCATCAAATTTTCCTCATTCTCATCAAGTTGGTTTTGGTGAATTCGAAAAACACACAAAAGGTGTAGGTTTGAGAATATTAACCAAGATGGGTTATGAAAAAGGAAAGGGCCTTGGACGTCGAGGTCAAGGCATTGTAAATCCTATTGAGGTTGAGGAAAGGCCTCGATACTTAGGATTGGGCTATGGCAAAGGGGACCTTGGAGAGTCTTCCAAGATGGGTTCCAAAACTTCGGAGGCAAGTAAAGCTTCAAATGGCCAACTCAAGACATTGCATGAACACTTCACAAAAGGAAATGGTGCATCACTTCAGGATTGTGGTAGTGAATGCAATTCATCTCCAAAGAAAGGTGAAGATCAGCATGGAAGGTATAATGGTCATGTTTTTATTAATTCTCCTTTTGATTATAACAAGCATAATCAAGTAAACCAAAACTTGTGGAAACTTTATCCATGTACTTATTGTCATTCACCTAAGCATTTTGTTGCCAAGTGTTGGAAGAGACAAACTTTGTACAGGAAACCTATGTCGTCCCAGAAGGAAATGCGACATAAAGGCTCAAGTCCACAACGGAAGAAGGAGAAGGTTAAACAAGTCTGGATGCCAAAAACTCGTTGCACGTTTTGTAACAAGAGTGGTCATCAAAAGGCTAGTTGTTGGAAGCTTAATCTAGAGCTTCGTCCAAGGAAGGATAAAAGGATTTTGCACGTACCCATGAAGGAGGACAGATTACCAGCGAAGAAAGAAGAACACCGTGAAGGAAAGAAAGCAGTCACTTGGTTCTGCCAGAAGTGGATGTCTCAACTTCATTGTATTTTGCTTCCATAAATGTAATCGGATCCAGAGCAAGCCGGGTGGCCTATCCTGAGTTTGTTGAGTGGTCAGTAACCTTTTGGGGACCAAAAGGTCTTATTGTTGGGAGGTGTGATCCGAAATCGGATTCAGAAGCCTGTCAGGGCATGAAAAATGCTCAAAAATGAAAGTGCTCAAAATCCGACGAAACCAACACCATTTCGTCCGGCTCGTCTTCCTGATTCCAGTGGTATATTTACTTTGTCAAACAGAGTCCGTATGAAGAAGATATCGCATTCTGTTCGCCAAGCCAAACAGGCAAAAATTTTGGATGCTGATTGTACCTGTCCGCACAGTCTGTACAGTCCATACAGGACACATGGAAAGTTTGTACAGGACACATGGAAGGTCCGTATAGGACATGTGGTAGCCTCAGGCAGTGACACATGTCAGGCAGATTTGGCGTTTTTGGTGTACGGCTGGACCAATCCCGAGGTGACATGTGTCACCACTAAAAGGGTGACACGTGGCACAGGTGACATCAGCAGCTGACGTGGCAGGCTGACAGAGCGTACGGCAGGGCTGATGCAGCAGGTCAACGTGGCAGTATGGTGATGATGTGGCATGATGACTGGACCGTACGACGAGCTGACATGGCAGATGACATGGGTGAATCAATGATCGACACATGGCATATCCTAGTTGGTTGACGTGGACGAATCATCGGTCGACACATGGCATGCATCGGTTGGATGTAAGGGTGCCACGTGTCCCAATCACGGGCTGCCATGTGGCACCCTGATTTTGGTCAATTTTGTCTATGTTAAAAGTTTTTGGAGTTCGGGGGATTCGAACCCCGGACCTCCCGCGGCTACGCCTTCGCATGTGCCCTCCGACCACTGGACCACGTTGTAGTACTTGTTATGTATTTGATTTAAATTGTATTTAAATCAGTGTTATGTGTTATTTTGCGGGGGGTCGGGCTGGGGCTTAGCCCCGACCCTGGTTACATTGCATCACATATGACCATACATTGTGGCCCGACAGTTATTGTGCGCGAGTATATGCCACCGTTTGGGTGCGGTTGTTATTTTGGTTTGCCGAACGGTTAGGCACGGGGCGGTTACATGTTTTAGCCATGGGTCCTATGTGTATTCATGCGACCGGTGTCAATGCGAGTTGGGGCCAGCGCTAAGCCCTTTGGGCTAGCGCTTGGCCGTATTAACATTCATACGGCCTTGCCAAAAGGGGCCGCGCCCAGGAGAAGGGGCTAAGCCCGGATATATAACTATATAATATAGTTTGAAAAATGGTTTTTCAACCAATTTATGGTTTTTTAATTAATTAAAGCCATTTTTAATGTAATTAAGCCTATTTTGGGAGTTATTGGGCATTTTTAGAGCCTAAATTCGTGGAGGAAGTTGGAGATGGACAACTAACTCCCCCACTATTTAACCAAGGCCATTTTGAGGCCAAGGGGACAGCTTTTGAGAGAATTCAGAGCAGAGATGTTGAGGAGAATCCAAGTCAAAGCCAGTTTGAGGCAGGGAAGCCGTTGAGGAGGAGATGTTGTCGGACCGTTTCTGAGAGCTCCGGACATCTGTTTCAAGTGTCGTTTTTTGTGCATGGTTCTAGAGATCTGGGCGAACATGACCAGATTAGTCTAGAAGCCATTCAGAATTGTAATGATGTACTATTGAGCTTTTGAAAAGAAATAAAGAAGCCTCCCCCACAGAGAAAAGGCCCGGAGACGTAGGCAAAGTTGTGCCGAACTCCGTTATCAACCTGTGTATTATGGTCTGTTGTTTTTCATTGCATTTCAGATTTGCATATATGTATATGGTTGTATAATTCCTTTTCTTTTCTCGTTCTTTCACTAAGTTTCTCAATGGTTAATTAATGCATGCAAATAAAAACTCAACCATAATTCATTCGAAAAATCCTGATGGATCAGTGTCGAATTTGAAGATGATAACAATAAGCTTTGCACATTCATGTCGTAGAGAAATGTTCAAAATCACTGAGCTTGAATTGAGGGTGATTGTGAGCATGCATAGGATAATTCTTACATGATAAAATAAATGGGTTACGTACTTTCGAGAAACTAATTCACAGAGATTTATTGCATGGATATGAGAACCCTTGGATTTATGAGCAAATTCTAAAGACTTGTCTAAGGAAGTGGGGCACGAATTTTACCTCCAGTTGCTTGATGGGTAAACTGTATACCTTAATTTCCCTCAATTAAATTATCGACCAGGGTAAGTAGACTTAGAGTTGTGACACAATATGAGTCAAGGTAGACTAAGGATTAGCTACTTGTGAGGTTTGGAAAGTGAATCTAGCTAGGCAAAAGGAAAGTTTATCCTAGGGATTGGTGCTTTGTTTACAGTTCTGAAAAGATTATGAAAAAGTTGAACTTTGTTTAGATAGTGAGATTTACTTTAAATGTATAGAGTAAGCCATAGTTGGAAATGGTAAATTCATTATTCTAAGTGAACAAATATTGAATAAAATCAAACTATCTTTCTTTAAGAACAATCTATAATTATGGACAATGAACTCATAAAAACAAGTTAACTTTCAAAAGCAATTATTTACAGTGAACTATGTTCTTAAAACATTTGTTCAAAGAATCACAATTACTTCTATTCTACCACATCATTTACATTAGTCTAACTGACTGAAAGTAAAGAGCATCGTGACAATATTGAAATGTAATGGTTATTTCTGCAGTGGTGGATTATGTCATGATGGCATCTTAACACTATGGATGATTCAAGCATAATCAATTCGATGTTAATTCTTACAGAGATATGCAGAGTATGAATAATACAATATATGGAAAGCTTTTCCATTATGAATATATCAATACATGTTCTTATAATTAATATAGTCTATAAACATTGTGCAAAAGAGATTTGAAATCTTCTCTTATCCTATGACTTTGATGCTGAAAATATTCTACACAGAGTTAACAATTTATGCAGAGCTACAAGAAGTAATTGAAAATCATAACTTAATGAAGCATAGGTGGTTGTTATAGACACCTCCTAAATAACCAATCTACAAGTACCCTACCATTTATAAAACAAGAAAAGAAATCTTGTATATAATTGCATAGTTAGATGACTATGAGCATATACACATTACTAAAATGCAACTACATAAGAGATGTTAGATGTCAGAGTATGGAAAATTTGATATAGACAACTACGAGTAACCTGTAAGATATATAAAAATACAACTTAAGCAAGCAACTTACACACAAGATTTATATGCAAAAATCTAAAGATACAACAAATAAATCTGCACAAAATAGTTATATCCATAAATATAAATACACAGCAAATAAACAAGACGCATAGACCATTGGTGGGACCCCCAGGTAGTCGTGTTACTACTTTAGTTCAATTGACAATCACAATCAACACATTATCTTATATTAACAGCAGAAACAATTTTACAGAGGTGAATTCAAAATGGTGATTATATTATTATACGGTTTTTTTCTCAGAGAGAGTTACAGTATTTATAGAGTTTTAGACATAGCTGAGAGGTCGACCACTGAAAGGGTCAACACTCTCCTACAAATCAAAATCATTAAAACTAGATAACAGATAGTATCTTCTTAACAACTCATGTGCTCAAATTAGAAGTCGAACGCAACTGTTCGAATCAAAGTAATGAGCTCCATAGTTGGAGAGCTCGAATGGGTACAAAACCCATTTTCTGTATTCATCAGCAAGAGCCCGCCGATATGCCAACCCACAACTGCACTGCGCTCCGAGGGTCGGATCAAGGGTTGGATCATGTTTTTGACATGTTTCAAACAAACGAGAAATGTTAATAGATTGTACTCACTCAATTAAAGATAAACCATCATAAAATCATCAAAAATAAGGACTACACATACCTTATGTTGATCCATAGCAAATTGATGGAAGAAACCTGATAATACCTTCAGGAAGAGCTAATAGAAGCATAAAATGTATCATATCCATGTAAAAAAAGGAATTTGGACAAAGGAAAAATGGGCAAAACACAAAGTCATCATTTCTCCCACGCCTAAGAGTTTGCAGGTCTCTCTGCAAAAAAAATGGGTCGCCAAACATAGCTATACTCATGAAGGAGGAGGTAGATGAGCTTTAGGGGCCTCTCCCTCATGTCTTGGAGAATTCTTCTTAGGCCTCTTTCGATGCTTCAACTACATCCTTAAACTATGATTGGTCGTAGTCATTTGGTCGACCAAACACTGTAGAGAATTTATGTTTGCTTGAAGGATTTCGTTGTCATGGTGAAAATAACGATCCACGGTTTCATGTTTTTCCAGACATTGGATAAGTTGAGCATTATCTTTTTGCAATTTCTCAACAGTTGGGAACTGATCATATTGTTCAATAGGGGGAGGCTTAGGATTCTTAGTGGATGTAGAAGGCATGTCACATTTGGTAGAAGGTATAGGAATCTGAGAAGATGGTGTAACAGTGTCCTTTTGAGGAAGACTATGTGTGATAGGCTCAGACTTGATTTCTTTGGCAGGCTTAAATTATTTTGAAGAATCTTCTATAAGTTTCTTGTGATGGCTCTCATGGTCAGAGGACAATTGAATAGGGTCTGAGGTAGTTGGAGGCTTTGTATTGGTCTTTCCAATCATAATTCAAGTGATCCTACGAAATTATTTCCCTTTAAATCTGTTAGCACCTCGTCTCCGTGTAGGGATTGGAGGAAAATTCTGGTGAAAAGGGTCTTGCAATTTCTTTTGTTTAGAGCCAATAGGATTTGTAGATAATGGAGGATGAACAATAGGTTTTTTGGATTTCTTATCAAATAATGAAATAGGATGAATTGGAGGGTTTGGAGTTTTAGGAGAGTGAGGGTTAGGTGGAGTAACAGTCCCAGGATCGATCCACTTCTTGCTTGTTTTAACTGTTAGATGGGGGTTCGAAAACTGATAGAGGAAGTCTTCCCAAGTTTTTCTTTGTTTCTTTAATTTTGAGATAACAAGTAGTTTAATAAGGCCATGATGAAATACATTGTGGTGAGGGTTTGCCACATTTCTGCAGACCTGGGAGGACATCTTCTCAAGACTTTTTAGAAAATAAAAGGGAAAATTCAAAGGTTTGGCAAGCTGGAAATGGGCCAAGAGGCAAAAAATTGCAGGCTTTGAAGACAGAGTACTTACCCTCACAAGTAATGATTCTGGTGATAATGACCAGAGGATTAATTAAATCATCTTTAATCCACCTCTTTAAATATCCTTTAGCCCCAGAGACGTTTTGATATTCAGGCTTATACACCCGTTTGTAACTCTATCGTGGAATTTGATGTTGCTCGAACCATCGGTCCCCAATTCATGGCAGTTTCATGGCCACAGCAATGGACTCTTCGAAGACTGGGAAAACCAGTGACCCTACATGAGCAAAATTTCCATCAAATCCAAGAGCGAATTGAAGGGAAGCGTCATCATCGTGACCCTACAGACTGGCAAGGAACTTCCCCAAACTTGTACAGAGAAAGACTTCTCGACGGGATTTGAACTCTGGAATGGCCAATAGATCATCATAGGATGAAGGATCGTGACGATTTGGCATGGTTACAGAGGGAAAATGGGCATAGGATGAGCGATACATAACAAATTTCTTTGTCTTAATGAAAATGAGATGGCAGGGTCGAATCATGGGTGTATTTGACACAGAAAAGCGCCATACATGGTAATGATTGTGAAAGGTTTTAAATTTGAATGATTTCATACTAAGAGGTTAAATCAAATCATATGAAATATTTGATCAATTTCCAAGTCAAAGACTTGGACATTATGATCATAAATTTAAATTTTCCCTTTTAACAAGTGTAAAAGATAGATATACCACCTTTAGTAATCTTAATGCATCACTCAATGAATATAATCGAACTCCAGTGATCATACCTGAACGGAAGCATTAAAATCACATTTGCAGTTGCAATATTTTATACAATGCCTTATCTGGCACTCCATCTGGCACTCCATCCAGTCCTCCATCTGGCACTCCATCCAGTCCTCTATTTAGGTGAAAATTATACAATAGTAAGCGGGTATTCACCCAAATTACTAGGATTGGAAGATTCTTTGTTGCCATGGTGAACATGAGGGTGGATCGGATTGTAGTATCCATATTAGTTGCCTTTTTCTTCGAACTGAAACTGTTACAAGGAATAATTGAGTGTAAGCAGTCCTCCCTTGTATTAGACATAAACATAGACCAAAAAACTATAAAGTATGATGTACAACATGCTTATTAATTATACACACAAAATTATGCCAACAATATAAGGTTTATCATGCCAATATAAACGATTGTTGACATAATAGCCTGAGATATTGTAAAAAATAGTATGACATCATTTTGACAAAAATCCTACTTCCTCTTCCCATGGACTTGCTATACAAATGGGCAATTTTTAGTGTTTTTTTTTAGCTCAAGAAACCCCTCCCCCACTCCTAAGTATTATGACACTTCACAATCAAAGATATAGGAAACCAGTCAATCCTTCCAAAAGCCTAAGATTTATAGTTTCCAAGTGTATAGATAAATTTCACACATTAGCCTGATAAGACGGTTAAGAACATGGCCCCACCTATAGGACAAAACATGCTACATATAGTTAAGAAGAGTTAGGAAAGAGAGACTCAAAATTACCTTAAGTTAGTTTCCAATGGTAGATTAATGGAGTTAATTTACCTTTGCTTAACTATGCATACTTCTTTTCAGTCATGCCTACAAGTAGTGTCATACATTAGGACAAGTTTTAAGATCAGAAATTGATCTTTATTTGTTGTTTGTCAAATCATCACCCTCTCTAGGTAGAATTCCATGCTTGCAGCAAGCATGTTCAGTACTTCAACGAGTTTACCTATTCATACCATAGGTCGATACCCGCTTCTATTAGACTTGTTCAGTAGCCCAACAGATTAGCATCTTACACCCTTTTTACATCAAAGACTAGTCCTTACCACCATATTTAAGATTTGCATATGAATTTTGGTTTTTGAAAGGAGATGGGGAGGTAGCTCTGAAAATATTTTTATGGACTGGGATGGTATTTAAGTTGTAGGATGATTCTTCTTTATGCAATTTTTTATAGATTGTACTTATGTAAGGGATACTTAAGTGGGCGTAGACAAAATGAAGATATGGTATAGTCAAGCATTTTTAATGTGTGGTCGATGGTACCATTGGAAAATAATAGAAAGGTATCTATAGTCTCTACTCACTTTCTTCATTTGAAGTTATATTGATGTTTCCATGGTTAACTGCTAGTTAGACCTTCTTGTTACCCTTTTAGAAAGATACTTTACTCACCTACATAGAAATCTGGCTGGATTGTACTAGTAACCTCTAGGTTTGATAAAATAAAATGTCACTTCCGTGTGTCTTATAGTGGTGGAGGTTATGAGAAACTACCATGAAAGATGCCTTGAGAGAAAGGAATATAGAAATCTTGTAAAAAGACTAAAAATGGCTAATTTAAAGCAACAGTTTTTAATCATGATAAAAATAATCATTATTCAATTGGTGGTTAAGTAGACGACAAAATTTAAGTATATGTTACACATTATTTTCGTCATCCCTATGATCGTTAATGATGTAAACCTATCTATTTCCTTTAGAGGGGTCACAGTGGCCTAAGTTTCTGAAGAGAGAAGGAAGAAGAACTTTTCCTGAGAAAAGAAGTTGCTTTTTTCTATGTAAAAACCTTATAAAAAGAAATGTACACAGGTTGCTATATAGGC
>JASDQU010109255.1:32169-43445 GCA_032191745.1 Picea mariana
AACAATTGAGAGACTCCCCACTAAGGTATGACATCATGGAAAAACAAGAATATGCCTTGGTGAAAGCCCTTAAGAAATTTAGAACTTATAACTTGCATTCCCATGTCATTGCTTATGTTCTTAGTGATTCTGTGAAAGATATTTTGATTCAGCCTGATCTTGAAGGGAGAAGGGGAAAATGAATAGAATTGATGTTGGAGTATGACCTTGAGATCAAACCTACAAAGATGATTAAAGGTCATGGGATTGCAAAGTTGATGGAGCAGTCCAATTGTGATGTTTTGGGAATCAATTTTATTGTTGATTTATTAGAAAATTCAGAAGAAGAAACAGTCCTACAGGTATCCCAAAAATTCCTTGATTCTCCTTGGAATGTTGATATTATTTATGTACTAAAACATTTACAAGCCCCTCCTGAGTTAAGCAAAACCAAAGCCATATTTTTGAAGTTGAAAGCAGCAAATTTTTTCATTCTAGACCATTCTTTGTATTGGAAATATCCAGGTGGGATATTGCTAAATTTTTTGTTGGAGGAAGAAATGAAAAATGCTATCAAAGAGTTTCACAAAGGTGATTTTGGGGGGCATCATTATTGGAATCCCACCATGCATAAAATACTGAGGCCAGGGTTCTATTAGCCTAGTATTTTATCTAATGTATACAAGGAAGTTTCCAACTTCCATGAATGCCATATTTTTTATGGAAAAAGAAATTTGCATCCTTTACCTTTAAATCCCATCTCTTTTGAAGAACCAATCCTGATATGGGGCCTTGATTTTATAGGAGAAATTCATCCTCCATCCTCAACTCATTATAGGTGGATATTGACAGCCACAGAATACTTCACCTATGGATTGAAGAAGTCCCCACAAGGCAAGCCACTGATGCTATTATCATTCAATTTTTAGAAAGCAATATTTTGTCTAGATTTGGTTGTCCATTCAAGATCATTATTGGCAATGCAATAGCATTCAAATCCAGGAAAATGGAGAAATTTCACAATGAATATAATATAACTCTTGGCCATTCCACATCTTATTATCCATGGGGTAATGGGTTGGTTGAATCATCCAACAAAATCTTGATTAGTATTATTAAGAAGCTTCTGGAGGAAAACAAGAAATCTTGGCACAAAAATCTCATCTATGCGTTATGGGATGATAGGATTACCACTAAAAGGTTTGTTCCCACATCACCTTTTCAGATTGTATATGGTACAGAGGCAGTTTTTCCTACCTCATTAGGAATTCCACTGATGATACTACTGCAATAACAAGAAGTTGAACCAAATGATGCTCTAAGGAGAATAAACCAATTAATCCATGTGCAACAAATGAGAGAACATGTCTTCAATAAATCACAATTGCACCAAGATAAAATGAAAAGAGCTTTTGATAGACATACTAAGGAAGATTATTTCAAGGTGAATGATTTGGCACTGAAGTGGGATGCAAGGAATGAAGCCAAAGGGAAACATGGGAATTTTGATCATCTTTGGTTAGGACCATTCAAGATTGTTGCATACCATGGGAACAATGCCTATTTGTTGTAGGAGCTTAATGGAGATCTTATTGGTGGAGGACCTGTGAATGGTGGGTTTCTCAAACACTATCTTGTTTAAAAAAATTTGACTCTCTTCATGTCATTGTAAATAACCATTTTATTTTCAGATGAAGCATTTCGAATCAGTAATCATCAGAAAATTGAAGCCCGAAGTGAAGGCCTTAAGTTTATGATGAGTTCGGTCAAAGTTGTGTCAAGAGAGTTTTGTAAATGAGTTTGTTTTGTCAGTTTATATTTTTTGAGTCAAATAAAGCCCAATGTTTAGGCACTTGGTCTATTGTTCTTTGCTACCCCACTGGGAGGATAGAAACTCCATTGGAGCCAGATGTTAGCACCATGTTTTTTGTAGTTATAGTCAGAGGTTTGTCCAAAACATTTCAGAGTCATGTCTTAATCTTTATAAAAAACAAAAATTTCCTGAATAATTCGTAGTTGGTGTGTCGAAGTTTATGAGGTAAGTGACCAAATAAAAAATGGTTTTAAATGTCAAGTAAGGATTTTGGCCATAAATTGGTAAAAGGGTGTAAGGTTCATCATGTTTAAATTGTAAAGGTCTTGAGTCATGTCGAATCAAGTGATTAGGATAAATGTCATCTCAAAAGATATTATGGGTCATAATTACCTAATCATGAAGTCAGAAAAGTGAACAATCATAGTACTCCATATCATTTGTACCATTACACACTTCAAATCTTTAACCTGCCTTAAAAATATTGTCGTCGTGGATTTTTCATCCCTTTTAATAATTTCATTCATTATCCATTCAAGCATAAATATTGGTCACCCTTCATGTTTATTCATCACTTTAAAAACGTGTGTGTCGTCCATAGTTTTTCCAGTAATCTCTGAATCCTTTTTCTACGCAAATACTGTGTGTTGCCAGTCGCTACATAAATCTGTTTTTCGGATTTTGTTGTGTATCCTCCATTGTTTTAAATCATTATTCAAGAATTTTCCTTGGAGTTCGTTGCAAAGTAGCTTGTGGAATGAGTTTGTTTTTCTCACAGTCAACCTTCTTTCTTCTAAGATAAATTTGGATTACCTACTCCTGCACCAAGTTTATCATTGTTGTTTACTGTTGCACCGAGATATTCATTGTGCCAAAGTTTCCCGTTGTCGTTTACTGTTGTGCCGAGATTTTCATTGCACCAATGTTTCTCATTGTTGTTTACTGCTACGCCAAAGTTTTCCGTTGATTTTTACTGTTGCACCGAAGTTTTCCCTCTCTTTTTACTATTGCGCTGAGTTTCTCACTGCGTTGAATTTTATGTCACTGATTTGTTTGCCACGCAAATTTTCCTGTTGTTACCTTTTCTTGCGCATTGTGCAAAGATTACTATTATTATTCACTACACAGAGAGGCTATTACAATCTATTGAAGCGTGCCTGAAATTGACATATACCAATGATGTAGGAGCATCGTAAGAAATCCAACAAATCAAGCACAATAGTGGAGGACAGCTAGATATGCACTAGTGCACATTTTGAAAGTGTTTTGAATTTGAAAGGATAAGACATTAATGTAATATCTTGAAAGGATGCATTTGCATTTATGTTTTGAGTTGTAATACAGATATTGAGCGGTTGTTCTCATCATTTTGTTGGAGGCATTTATTGTATTAAATGTAAAGTAGTTGTAGCTTTTATTTCGATTAGATAGCTTAGAGTGTAGCAGGGAAAACTCTAGAAATCTCCCTCGTATGTATTGTAATGTATCATTATTCTCATTGTAAGAATTAGAGAGTTGTAGAGAAAGAGAATAGAAGAACATAGATTGTAGAAGAGTGTATAAGCAGATAGATGATGCTATAGAACCCATGTACAGATGCACTTCAATTAATATAAGGAATCTTTGATCCAAATTTCATGGTGTTTATGAATTCTGTTTACATCTATTGAATGGTATGTTTACAGTTAGTTCCAGTCTCTGTTATGCATTTGTTTCAATGTTGTGTGTGTGTATGATTTCATGATTGAATGTATGAAGTCTTTGAGAGGGAGAGAATGAGTTTCAATTGTTTCTCGTCCTGAGAATTCCTGCAAAGAGTGCAGTGAAATTTTGCAAAGTGTGCATTGACAAGTTCTAAGTTTTACCCCAGAAAATCTCAGGAGAGATATCGTTGTTCTCATACCAGTAGAAGTATGAGTATAGCACATAGTCGTGCAAGGAGTGCGTAGGAAGGTTGAAGTCTTATAATTTTCCAACCCAAGTGAGGGGTTGAAGGATTTATGTTTCAAGGAGTGAACATAAGAGGAAGACGTCAGATAACCCGAGGTTATCGTGAGTTCCACAAGGAGTGTGTGCAAAGAACCCTTGGAATTATTGAGTTTGCAGTAGAATCCAAGCTCGGAAGGGATAGAGACTTCGAGGGATTTGAAGAAAAGAGGAAGGTTGAAGTCACCTCATAGAGTTTGACCCCAGAATAATTGATGCCAAGTCCTTTGGCTTGGAGCCATTGGAAATAAGAATGAACGGTGGAATTTCTCGGAAGCAGGAATACCGAAATTCCATGAGTCGTTGGATCTAGTAGATCAGTGGGGATGATAAGGCTAATAAACATTTAGTGCTTAGAATCCCAGGAGGAATAGTATCTGTTGGATCTGAATCAACGGAAGTCATTGATATTTTGAGTTCAGATCTTGACATTTTGGAAGTCGAGAATTGGATCATTGGGCTTATGTTACATAAACAGTCACGATATCGTGAAATGTGAATTTGCGACGGGATCATGGCCATTGATCGCAGAGAAAGCATAGGATCGTCAGATCTGATCTTAGGGAGAGGTCCCACATCGGGTTTTGGGGTTTAGTGGATGTGGAGTGTTGGGGTTGTATCAGGCCAATACCCCTGAAATCGTGACTAACGAAATACCTTTTCGGGTAAAGGTTGTGATCACATTGGTTGGTCACATGCGTAAGAGTTCACTCCTAGTTCTTGTTTGTACTGGCATAGCTCCTAAGAATGACATGTGGTTATAAGTGTGAATATTCCAGCTAGGAATCGAAGAGACATTTCCGCTCAAGGGGAGATTAAGAATGATCCTTAGACTAGGAGGTCAAGAAGAACCTGTTGAGGTAGGGGTGTTTCTCCAGGTAGTATCAGAGCATAGATTTTGAATATCTGTAGTAAAGAGAAGATTACAACAATGCCTCCTAGAAGATGTCAAGACATACCAATTCCCGATCCAGTCGTGGAAAGGGAAATGAGATAACTTCATGCTCGATTAGAGTCTATGGAGACAACACAGAGACGAGCTACTGATACTGGAGATATTAGTGAAGCCAAAAGTGAAAATGAGGCTAGGGATGAAGAAGAAGTTGTAGCCAAAGATGTTGCAGAGGAACATCTATTCAGAGTTGATGCAAGAGTAGGGGCCAGAGAAAAAATGGATATTCTAATGTATGAAGGCAACTTAGATGTTGAGGAGCTGCTAGATTGGTTTAGAGCTCTGGATAAATACTTTGATTATGAATATATCGAAGAAGATATGAAAGTAAAACATGTTGTCACTAGATTGAAAGGGCATGAAACACTGTGGTGGGATGAACTATAGGCTGACAGGCATTGCAAAGGAAAGCAAAGAATCAAAAGATGGGATAGGATGGTAGAAAAAATGAAAGACAAGTTTATACCTAGAGACTATCAAATTAATTTGTTTTTAAGAATGAAGAATTTGAGACAAAAGGGGATGACAGTGAAGGAATACATTGAAGAGTTTTACCGACTGAATATCAGAGTTGGTCATCACGAGAGTGATGATGAAAAGGTCACCAAATACATTAATGGTCTGAGATATGACATTTAGAATGAGATGATCATGGTGACAATCAGAAATGTGGAAGATGCTTATCATATTGCTTTGAAGGAAGAAGAAAAATTCGCCCGAAAGCAAGGTCAAAGGGGCAGAGGTAGAAGTCAGAGCAGAGGCAAATAAATTGCCTAGGATAGAGTGCAGAAGCCCAAGGATGAAGAAAAGAAACCTCATAATCACCCAGAAAGAGGAAGAAATTCACAAAGATGACAATATGACGATAAGAACATTTTTCTGTGAGCAAGAGGAAGAGGCAGAGGCAGAGGTAGGCTGACAGGCATTGTAAAGGCAAGCAAAGAATCAAAATATGGGATAGGATGGTAGAAAAAATGAAAGACAAGTTTATACCTAGAGACTATCAAATTAATTTGTTCTGAAGAATGCAGAATTTGAGACAGAAGGGGATGATAGTGAAGAAATACATTGAAGAGTTTTACCGACTAAATATTAGAGTTGTTCATCGCGAGAGTGATGATGAAAAGGTCACTAGATACATTAATGGTCTGAGATATGACATTCAGGATGAGATGATCATGGTGATAATCAGAAATGTGGAAGATGCTTATCATATTGCTTTGAAGGAAGAAGAAAAATTGGCCCGAAAGAAAGGTCAAAGGGGCAGAGGTAGAAGTTAGAGCAGAGGCAAAGAAATTTCCCAGGATAGAGTGTAGAAGCCCAAGGATGAAGAAAAGAAACCTCATAATCACCCAGAAAGAGGAAGAAGTTCACAAAGACGACAATATGTCGATAAGAACACTTTTCTGTGAGCAAGAGGAAGAGGCAAAGGCAGAGGAGGTGAGATAAAGCATTTTTTTTGGTGGAAAGATCGAACACAAATATTTTGAATGTCCTAATATAAAAATATATGGAGGAGGCAAAGCTCACATTTCAGAAGTGCAGAGGAGAAATGTTGAGGCAGAAGATGCAGAAGGAAAAAGATCCTTAATGATGAGGAAAATTCTCTTGAAACCAGAGAAAGAGGTGGAGAATCCAGTCCAGAGGAACAGTTTGTTTAGAAATGCTTGCAAGACCAAGGATAGGGTATGCAAGGTAATTGTGGACAGTGCAAGAACAGATAATATAGTATCCACAGAAATGGTGGAGAAGTTGTAATTGGAGACAATTGCACATCCAGGCCCATCTAAAGTCTCGTGGTTGCAAAATGGACATTAGGTAACTATCACTAAACAATGTTTAGTTGAATTTAAGATAGGGGGTTACAGGGATGAGATTTTGTGTGATGTTATTCCCATGGATTTTTTTCATCTTTTGTTAGGAAGACTATGGCAATTTGAAAGAAATGTTGTTCATGATGGGAGAAAGAACACATACACCTTAGAGAATAATTCTAGGACACATATGTTGCTACCAATTGAAGACAAGAAGGTGAAAGAAGAAGCAAGAAACACTAGACTTCTTCTGAGTGCGAAGGAACTTCTAGAGGAAGTCAATAAAGAAGAAGACATGCAATTTGTTGTGGTAAGGAAACCTAGAGTCATTTTGACCAATACTTCGATAGATGATCTACTGTAGGAAATTTGAAAAATGATAGAGAATTTCGTTGATATAGTGGTGGAAGATTTACCTTGCTCATTGCCACCCATCAAAAGTATAATCCATCACATTGACCTTATACTAGGAGCAAGTTTACCGAACAAACCAGCGTACATATTGACGCCGCAGGAGAATGAAGAGGTCAAGAAGAAAGTCCAAGATTTGATGGACAAGGGGTTGATAATAGAAAGATTGATTCCATGCGTTGTACCAAAAATGTTAAGTCCAAATAAGGATGGAGAATGTGTACAAAATCGAGGGCTATAAACAAAATCACTATCAAGTATAGATTTTCTTTACCGAGAATGGATTGCTTGATTAGAGCAAGGTTTTTTTCAAAGATTTATTTGAAAAGAGGATATAATCAAATTAGAATGATGGGAGGTGATGAATGGAAGACAACATTCAAGATGCATGAAGGACTGCATGAATGGATTTTCATGCCATTTGGTTTGATGAATGCGCAAAGTACTTTCATGAGGTTAATAAACAAAGTCCTGAAAGATTTCATTGGAAAGTTTGTAATTGTGTATCATGATGATATATTGATCTTCAGTAAGACTGAAGAAGAACATCTGAAACACCTAACTCTAGTAATGAGGAGGTTGTAGCAAGAGAAGTTGTTGATAAATATGAAGAATCCATCTTTCATGAAGAAAGAACTCATTTATTTGGGTTTTTTGATCTCTTCGAATGAGTTGAACATGGATCCTGAGAAGGTAAAAGAAATCAAAGAATGGTCATCGCCGAGAAATACCTTTGAAGTCAGAAGCTTCCATGGACTAGCCAGTTTTTACAGGAAGTTCATTAGAAATTTTAGTGGAATTTCTGCACCAATGATGGACACAGTCAAGAAAAGAAATAAATCTTTTCATTGGACAGAGGAAAGTAGAGAAAAGTTTTAATCTGTTGAAGGAGAAGATAACCGAACAGCCAGTTCTGGTTCTGCCAGACTTTGGTAAGACATTTCAAGTGAGATGTGATGCAAGTGGGTTTGCGGTTGGAGTAGTCTTAAGCCAAGACAATAGACTAATTGCATACTTCAGTGAGAAGATGAATGATGCCAAGATGAAATATTCCACGTATGATAAAGATTTTTATGCAGTCATACATGCATTGAAGAAATGGAGGCACTACTTGGTTCCGAAATAGTTTCTCTTGTATAGTGACAACCATTCTTTACAATTCATAACCAGACAGGAAAAATTGAAACAGAAACATGCGAATGGGTTGAATTTATTAAAGACTTTACTTTTGTTAGAAAGCACATTTCTAGAACTGCTAACAAGGTTGTTGATGCATTGAGAAGGAAATGTTTGATTCTGCAGGAGTTTCATGTGAACACCTTAGGTTTTGATAACCTTAAGGATATGTACAGGGATGACTCAGATTTTAGGGACGCTTATGGAGCATGTGAGAATCCTTTTTTGAGAAACAGAAGCCAATGGATTGAATACTTAATCCAGGATGGATTATTATTCAAAAGAAATCAGTTGTGTATCCCGAAGAGTTCTATGAGGGAGAATCTTTTGAAAGAAAAACATGTTGGAGGAGATTAAGAATGATCCTTAGACTGGGAGGTCAAGAAGAACTTGCTGAGGTAGGGTTGTTTCTCCAAGTGGTATCAGAGCACAAATTTTGAATATCTGTAGTAAAGAGAATAATACATCAATGCCACCCAGAAGAGATCAAGACATACCAATGCCTGATCCAGCCATGGAAAGTGAAATGAGAGAACTTCGTGCTCGATTAGATTCCATGGAGACAACATAGAGACGAGCTACTGATATTGAATATATCAGTGAAGCCAAAAGTGAAAATGAGGCTAGGTATGAAGAAGATGTTGTAGCCAAAGATGTTGCAGAGGAACATCTATTCAAAGTTGATGCAAGAATAGGGGCCAGAGAAAAAATGGATATTATGATGAAGGAAATTTAGATGTTGAGGAGATGCTAGATTGGTTTAGAGATTTGGATAAATACTTTGATTATGAATATATCGAAGAAGATATGAAAGTAAAACATGTTGTCACTAGATTGAAAGGGCATGCAAGACTATGGTGGGATGAACTACAGGCTAACAGACACTGCAAAGGCAAGCAAAGAATCAAAATATGGGATAGGATGGTAGCAAAAATGAAAGACAAGTTTATACCCAGAGACTATCAAATTAATTTGTTCTGAAGAATGCAGAATTTGAGATAGAAGGGGATGCCAGTGAAGGAATACATTGAAGAGTTTTACTGACTAAATGTCAGAGTTAGTCATCGTGAGAGTGATGATGAAAAGGCCACCAGATACATTAATGGTTTGAGATATGAAATTCAGGAGGAGATGATCATGGTGACAATCAGAAATGTGGAAGATGCTTATCAGATTGCTCTGAAGGAAGAAGAAAAATTGGCCTGAAAGCAAGGTCAAAGGGGCAGAGGTAGAAGTCAGAGCAGAGGCAAAGAAATTTCCCAGGATAGAGTGCAGAAGCCCAAGGATGAAGAAAAGAAACCTCATAATCACCTAGAAAGAGGAGGAAGTTCACAAACACGACAATATGTTGATAAGAACACTTTTCTGTGAGAAAGAGGAAGAGGCAGAGGCAGAGGAGGTGAGATAAAGTGTTTTTTTTGTGTAAAGATCAGACACAAATGTCTTTAATGTCCTGATATAAAAAGAGATGGAGGAGGCAAAGCTCACATTTCAGAAGCGCAGAGGAGAAATGTTGAGGCAGAAGATGTAGAAGGCGGAAGATCCTTAATGATGAGGTAAATTCTCTCGAAACCAGAGAAAGAGGTGGAGAATCTATTCCAGAGGAACAATTTGTTTAGAACTGCTTTCAAGACCAAGGATAGGGTATGCAAGGTAATTGTGGACAGTGGAAGCACAAATAATATAGTATCCATAGAAATGGTGGAGAAGCTATAATTGGAGACCATTGCACATCCGAGCCCATATAAAGTCTTGTGGTTGCAAAAAGGACATTAGGTAACTGTCACTAAACAATGTTTAGTTGAATTTAAGATAGGGTGTTATAGGGATGAGATATTGTGTGATGTTATTCCCATGGATGTTTTTCATCTTTTTTTGGGAAGACTGTGGCAATTTGACAAAAATGTTGTTCATGATGGGAGAAAGAACACATACACCTTAGAGAAGAATGTTAGGACACATATGTTGTTGCCAATTGAAGACAAGAAGGTGAAAGAAGAAGCAATCAACACTAGACTTCTCATGAGTGGGAAGGAACTTCTGGAGGAAGTCAAGAAAGAAGAATACATGCAGTTTGTTATGGTAAGGAAACCTAGAGTCATTTTGACCAATACTTCGATAGATGATCTACTGTAGGAAATTAGGAAAATGATGGAGAATTTCATTGATATAGTGGTGGACGATTTACCGTGCTCGTTTCCACCCATCAGAAGTATAACCATCACATTGACCTTATACCAGGAGCAAGTTTACCGAACAAAGCAGCGTACATATTGACGTCACAGGAGAATGAAGAGGTCAAGAAGAAAGTCCAGGATTTGATGGACAAGGGGTTGATAAGAGAAAGCTTGATTCTATGAATTGTACATGTTGGAGCCGCCTTTGTTTTTGGGCCTGTCACAATTTTCATTTTTTGATACGTGAAATCTGAAGTTGATTTTCTTTTCCTGCCGAGATGATGAGACCTATGAAACCTCGTCACCCAAAAATCGATGCTTTTCTACTCTTTAAAACAAGTCCACTTTCGTAAGAATGTTTGCTCCTTTTTGTTGTACTTCAGGACCTCACAAGTCGGATATTATAATCCATAAGTTCACACGTCCCAAGTCGTGAAACGGCGAAGTCATTTTATATTTTCACTCAAGACAATAACCAGAGTAAAACCTTTAACTCATGATTAGACGTCGTCGGGGTTTCTCACCTCGGCGTTCGCCAAGTCTGAAATTTTACTTTTACAGCCACGAGAGCCGAGAACGCGAAGTCCTTTCTGGATAACCCATGTCAAAGGTCAAAAGCGAAAAGCTAACCATGGTAAAAGTTGTTCTTGGCCTTTCGCCACTCAGCATTATCTTTTTCAAAGTTTCCATCCTCTAAACCCCGACTTCCGAAGTCACGAGGAAATTTTAACATGATTAATTAATCGCCTAATCCAAGATTTGCTTCCCCTTAATTGATTTTTAATTTTCGCCATCTCACGGTTTCGCGACTCAGCATACTAATTTCCTAGAAACTAGTCTTCGAAGTTCCAAGTTGCGATATGGAAAATAAAATGATTGATAAAATTAATTATGCCCCAAGTCGCGGTTACCATTAATTAAGCCAAAGTCGGTCCTCGTGATCTCGTGAGTTAGACACTAAAAATGTT
>JASDQU010109255.1:54480-77912 GCA_032191745.1 Picea mariana
TATAATAACAATAAAATAAAATTTGTGTACATACATTCATTTGTATTAAAAACGTTACCCTTTTGACTTTCTGTTTTCTTCTGTTAATAATTTTTAGATATATTTCGAATAAAGTTCGTATTTGCTTTTACAGGATTCCAGCCACTTGCAAGGCTAGCAAGAGGAGTAATTTGCAAAGCGGTGTCAGAAATAAATCGGCATGAAATAGGTGATACCTAAAAGTAGTTTCATAGTGCACAAAAAAATCGAAAAAGGTAAAGGTGGGCTTTCTCAATACACATGTTATGAAAGACTGTCAAAATTAAACCAAGGTAATATCATTCAAATTGAAATATCGGCTAAATTGTTAGGTAACAGGATTATTGCTTGGCTTGATAAACTTTGATTTAAAATAATTTGAATAATACACTAAGTCTAAAAGCAGTCCGTCAAAAGTAACCGTCCCCAAAGATATCTACAAGAGCCAGTCTCGAACCGTTTTGACCTTCTGTATTTTCAATCAATGAATCTTTGCCTTGTATCATGCCTGTTTTCGGGTCTAACTTTTGACAAGCTGCCTTCTTTCATTTCGTTACGAAGGAATAAAAGTTTTCATTTTATCCTCTTGAGTCTCAAAATAGATTGTGGAAAGAAAGTGGGTCTCCACAACTACTTGATCCCCTGCTAAGTGAAGGAATGTTTAGAGCGATCCTAACTTTCCTAGGTTTTTCAACAGCATCAGAAGAATCAAAGCTTGCTCAAACAGGATGCCCATTAAAAAATTATTTTCCCTATCTCCCTAAGAACGAAGGTGTGGAAAAGGTCAAGGGAAGATTGGTACCGAGTAATAAAATTAAGTTGATAGACCTCTGATGCAAAATATTACACAGATATCAGCCCTGATACAAACTTATTGCCCCCATCTTCGCGCTCAAAAAAATAAATTATAAGACGGGTGGTGAAAGGAAATTCAGAAATGATTGCCCCCACCTAGTCCAGGAAGATGATGAAAGGAAATTTAGAAATGATTGCCCTCGTCTTAGCATTTAAATGCATAAATAATTTCCGAAGGGGTGAAAGGAAATTCAACAAAAGGGGCCAGATAACTTCACCGGGTACTGAACAGGCTCGCTGGCAGTGAAGCAATGTATGAGATATCTGTAAGGCTGTTATACATGAATATCACTCTACTCTGGTAACCAATTCTTTCTAGAAACCTGATCCACATCCCGAATTTAGACGAGACTCCCCGGTTAAAAAATATGTAATTTCATGCAAGCCGAGGGCCACAAGATTTGTTGAGTCTCCTAGGGTCATTTCGACTGTCTTAAAACATACCCAAAGTTAGTAGTAGGAAAAGGAAAATTGTGAAAGGGACTACAGCTGTGTTGGGAAGGATATCTGATTTTGAAAAACTTCTCGAGGTAAAAACGAAGTTTTTCCCTCCTTCGATCCTTTTTCGTTGGAAATTTTCTGCCTGGTTGAGCTTTGACTCCATTTACCCAATATTGGCACATGGTCTACTATTCTTCCCGCCTCACAGGAAGGTGGGATCCCTAGTTGGAGCCTATGTTGGAGCCGCCTTTGTTTTTGGGCCTGTCACAATTTTCATTTTTTGATACGTGAAATCTGAAGTTGATTTTCTTTTCTTGCCGAGATGATGAGACCTCTGAAACCTCGTCACCTAAAAATCGATGCTTTTCTACTCTTTAAAACAAGTACGCTTTCGTAAGAATGTTTGCTCCTTTTTGTTGTACTTCGGGACCTCGCAAGTCGGATATTATAATCCATAAGTTCACACGTCCCGAGTCGCGAAACGGCGAAGTCATTTTATATTTTCACTCAAGACAGTAACTAGGGTAAAACCTTTAACTCATGATTAGAAGTCGTCGGGGTTTCATGCCTCGGCGTTCGCCAAGTCTGAAATTTTACTTTTGCAGCCGCGAGAGCCGAGAACGCGAAGTCCTTTCTAGATAACCCATGTCAAAGGTCAAAAGCGAAAAGCTAACCATGGTAAAAGTTGTTCTCAGCCTTTCGCCACTCGGCATTATCTTTTTTTAAGTTTCCAGCCTCTAAACCCCGACTCCCAAAGTCACGAGGAAATTTTAACATGATTAATTAATCGCCTAATCCAAGATTTGCTTCCCCTTAATTGAGTTTTAATTTTCTCCATCTCACAGTTTCACGACTCGGCATACTAATTTCCCAGAAACTGGTCTTCGAAGTTCCGAGTTGCGATATGGAAAATAAAATGATTGATAAAATTAATTATGCCTCAAGTCGCGGTTATCGTTAATTAAGCCAAAGTCGATCCTCGCGATCTCGCGAGTTAGAGACTCAAAATGTTAAAAGAAAATCCACGATGTAGCGAACAGCGAGAAATTGATTAATGTTGGTAAGATTTGATCATTTAAGGTAAAGCAAGATTATCCCGTGCCTTGAGGCTTGCACGTTTCCTGAGGTAGCCATTTTCTCTCCATACCTCGACTGACTGTCAAACCATCAAAAATTTATGACATTTATGGAGAAGTAGGGTAAATCCATGCATATAAGATCGGATTTTACGCAATAAATTTGTTTCTAATTACGATTTGACAAGCTTATTTCGAAAAGTACCGAATTTTCAAATATATATAAGAGTTTCTTTTCATTATAATGAATGCATTTTTATAAGCACGCAGAGCTCATCGTTTCTGAGTTAACTACTTTCTGCATGTATACGCAGTTCTATCATAGGAGAGCGTAAACACAAACTTTAGCTATGGCTCCGCAGAAAGCAGTAAAGTTGAATGTCGAGGTCGTGGGACAAGGCTCAGACAATGTCTCCGATACTTCACCCCGAAGCGTCGACTCTGTCCCTGACTGGTCATTTGTGTCAAATGTTCTGCAAGCAGAATTGGTAGATTATTCAGACGACTCCGACGACAACGAAAGGGACGATCTACACACCAAGTACAAGATAGTCGTCCAATCTAGAATGCACAGAGTAGCAACTAGGCCATGGTTGCTTTCGTATTACGACATGATCCGATGGGAGTTGGACCACGTAGACTTACCTACCAGGACTATCATGAACAACCAGTGAGTCACTGTCAGGACCTTTAGGCCCAAGCATCTACAAACCATGTATAAGCTACCCGCAATGTCTGAATATACATATGGTGTTGAGTTCCTGGAGAAATTCAAAGAGAAAGAGTGCACCCAGTACGACAAAACCATGCCCAGTTTGATAAAGGATTGGGTTTCGCGCATCGTGAAATTCAGAGAAAATGACCTGGGCATTTATTCAATCGCTTCTTTGGAGCCACAGTATAAATATGTGTCCATGATGACATGTTGGCTATTTGGGAGAGAAGACACATCGCATTTTTTCATTGCGTGGGTGCCTCTAATGTTTCGGGTCGTAGAAGGTTACTCTTTTAATTGGGCAAAGATACTCTCGGATATCCTGGCCAATCAGATCACAGAGTATCGGGAGAAAAAGGAAAATGGGAGGCCTTCCTCATTCTTCATGTCAGCATATATTATGGATGCAATATGTTCCATGACACCCTTTTCGTTGATGAGCTGGGGTTGGACTCCAGCCCAAGAAAAACCTGTACATGTGTATCACAACAAACTGTGGGAGAACAAAGCAGAAAAGTTCGTGTATGAAATTTTTAACTGGGTGATGGTGCCCCTGCATGTCGCCATTTTTTGTCATCCACCACCTTGTATCTCAGACAACATAACAACAAATCTTAGCAGCATAGTGGACTGGTACGTGGAGGCTGAATTTTCATACTTCAGAGTTTTTGGGGCTTCTGTTCCCTCACATGCACTGCCATTGTTCATCCCCGACAAGCTGGCTTGTCGCAAGGTAGCCCGGCAGACAGTAATTGGCGGGGTGAGTAAAGAACTAAAGGGGTACTCGAAGAAGGTATGGCCATCTTTTCCTATTCAGCTAAATTCTTATTCTTTATTGGATTTCGGGCATGCCAAAGCTGAGGCTGCAGCCCTGGAAGACCTGAATTTGGTCTCCATCGAGTATAAGAAACATGATCCACAAAGGGTTGTGAGCAACCATTTAGTGACGAGACCCGGCGGGGAGGTTGGTCAGACTCCACGATGACTTAAGACTCTAAAGATAAAAAATATATCCTAAGGCCAACTAGTAAGCAAAGAGAACACCAAAATTCAAACAGCCAATATGCATGCAAACGGGGTAAAGTGGTTGAGTGGACTCCCTCCCTAAAGAAGGTATGTCTCTCCCAAGAGGGGCCTGAGACTCCCTGCTAAATATTGGATGTAACAGAATCAGTTATAAGGGCCCTCGTGGGCTTAACAACCAGTTGGTCAGATCTCCCCGAAGAGGTAATTCTCCATAAAGGTTGTGTGTTGTCTGACCCTTATTTGACCCAGGGTAGCGGCATAATAACCCCTGCAAGTAACCTATGAGACACCTAAGTCAAGTAACTAATAAACCATGGTATAATTGATGCACAGGCAAGCAGTCGTAATTCAGGTCCACTGTATGCGCAGGGTATTAAATCCTGAAACCTTGAAAGCATCGCCTCTCACGGAGGTAAAGGCACTAACAATATTCCTAGATACGAATAGATCCCCATAAATATCTCAGATGATAGGAAAGTATTGGGGGGATATCCCTTCAACCAACTTCGCATGACCTCATGATTAACTCCAATGTGAGCAGAGCCTCCTGATCTTACCAATTATACAATGGATTTATCCACAAAATCCTATTCCAAAGGCAATAAATCCTAGGCTAGTTTGTGTACCCTAGAAAATAAAATTGTTACTAATAAATTTTAAATTATAGCATTGATTTTATAGCCTTGATTACTCAGAAAGGTATGGTAACGAAAATCATGGTCTTATGACTCTGCAAGAAAAGTAAATATGCAAGTAATGCAAAGTCCTAACTTTAACTTTTGATGAATGATATGCTCCTAAAAATTATGCAATTTTCAAATTCAAATCTACAATTTCGAAGTAAAGATGCAATATTTCTCTATATGCACTAAGCTAATGATAGAAATTCAAAGACAAAAATACCAAGCAATGAAAAATGCCTTTTTTTTGTATTTTCAATATATAGAAACCGAAAATGCATGGACTAAAATGTAACTTGATATATATCCCTATTGTGTATAAAAAAGAGATAACTCAAGAAGGATATCAAGAAACAAAAAACCCAGCCCGATGTACAAGGACAATAAAAATGAAAAAATCAAGAGAAAGACTTCGCCCAGAAATTCAACCAAAACAAGGTTTCATGTAATCCCATAGGCACTCAATAAGCACTACAGAGACCTAAGAAGGCTCAGCAAGCATCAAATCCCACCCAGCAAACACCAGACCAAGCAAACAGGCAAGGAAAATAGGTGTATGCGACTCTTTGGAAAACATAGCATATATACATAGCTTGCAGTGAGACAACCTGCATGTATACGTGACTGTCAAGGAAAAAGGCATGTATATTCTTTGAAACAAGGCTAGTCAAGGGAGAAAAGGTTGAAAACTCAAACCCAGAGCGAACAGGAGCTGTCAAGCAATGTTACGACAAGAACCACAATAGAAACGAGAGAAATCTAAGGAGAAAAGTACTTCAAACCCTAAGAAAGAATATTCATCCCAGTATGGTCACCAATTTTGTTACGATGAAAATCTCTCTATGGCTAGGGTAAACCACAATAGGCAGGTATGACTACAAAAATTGACTCAATTCCAGCATATGCTATATAAAATAATGTGCAAGAGATATAAGAAAGAGGCCTACCTCGTCCAAACATTTGATGATGTCCACCATTGAGAAATTCAACCCAAAGCTTTATACCTACAGCAAGTTCTCAACAAACAAGAAGAGAAATCATATGGTGATTATATAAAAGGTTAGCACATTAGATAGCATAATCCATTAATATACAAAACAAACGTGCCCATGGATAATAATTCATATATTTTCATGATATTAATGGGAAGGGAAAGGAGTATTTCTATTAATAAATGATGAGCAGAAGTGAAAACATTACATACTTCTGTGTCGGCACGGTTCGAAACCAAGAAACCAAGTTCCTTCCAACTGGGCCTCCACCACTTCAATCCTCCACCAAAGGCAAGCTCATATAAGGGAGACAAATATTCTCTCCATCAATAAGGGAAGAGCTTGGGGGTTGAACAATGTGCTCAGACTTAAAGGACAAAGGGATTCAAACTCAATATGAAGTAAATAATTTATCCAGAGTAACTTTGCTCTCAAAGTTGAATTCTATCTCTTTTTCCATATCTTGGAATTGACTTCTTTATAGCCTTCAAATGCAACTGAAGGGCCGAGTTGAAATGTTTCTAGTATGTGAAAGGATAAGGATCAAATATATCTTGTCATGACATGGAAACCCGACATTTAATTTTGATTTTCTGGCACAAATCCTGAAGTACGTGGGTTGTAGTGGAGAAACCTACGTATACGCTTGATGTATAGAGTGAAATATGTGTACAAGTGGAAAAACTTTATATTTTTGTCTCTATATTTATTAATCAAGGAAAGTGAGTCTGCATAGGGAAATGGAGTAAGGTCCTCTCTGCAATATTGCATAGGATGAGGCAAATCTTGCTCTAACAACATTCCATTGGCAGATTTCCTTTATCCAAAAAGAGAGAATGAGATGTTGCAACAATGATGCTACAATGTAATGCAATTGTGAAACAATATAGTAATCTATTAAGGATTAGAGAGTACCAATGAAATGTCTAGTACTACTTGTGGGTTTTCATGCATGGAATTACCAAAAAATTCCAACATGTCTTGTTGTTAACATGAGCATTCCAACCACATCTCCATTGAAAAAAACTTATGGTGCTATACCTAAGCACATGCCATCCTTGCAACACTCCATACTAATAGAGAAAGTCCAAAATATACTTATCACAATGCCAAAGGAGGAAGAAGAATGAGAGAGATTGTTCAATACCAAGTTTTCAGTGAAAGGATAGCATGTGCATGTTATTCTTGAGAGTGAAAGTTGGAAGACATAATCTCTCTAGAAATGAAAAGAAGATTGAAGATGAAAAGTGTTGACCATCCTCACCTCTATCCTCTTCAATGGGTGTATAAATAGAAGCATGTGATTGTTAAGAAACAATGCATCGTTCCATATACACTCCATCTATTATAGGATGAATCACTGTGATGTTGATCCATTATAGGAATGCTTGTAAAATGCTCCATCTAAGATCGACACAGAAAGTATGAATCTAAACCTCAAAATTGACATTTAAATGTTATAGGTTATATGTATACACTATCCCATAATCATCACTAGTCCACATGATATAAGTCATTTCAACCAACTAGGCTAGAAATATAAATTTATTTCTCTTAGAATTTTGTACTTCTAATAGTTACTTGACCAACAAGGAAAACACATTCCATTGACAGATTTCCTTTATCCAAAAATAGAGAATGAGGTGTGCAACAATGATGCTACAATGTAATGCCACTATGAAACAATACAATTATCTATTAATCATCTGAGAGTACCGATGAAATGTCTAGTACTACTTGTGTGTTTTCATGCATGGAATTACCAAAAACCTTCTCCAAGATGGTTGTTCAAGATAAGAACAAAAAGAAGGAAAATAGACAATGATATAAACAACCAAGATATCATATGGAATGCATAATATATATCAAAGCATGAAATAAGACTTATAAATAATTCAAATACCATATAAGCATGAATTATGGAGGTAAAGAGAAACAACTAATTTTATTCCAATGGAAAAGAATAAACAAATAAACTAGGCCCCTAATGAGAGGCTTGTAATAGATGAGCTTCAATATTCTTTGTGGGAGGGTCCTTTGATGCTCCATTAAGGCTCAATCTTGACCTTTAATGAATAATGGGTGGCATTTTCCCTTATGAATGGTCACCGTGGAATGTAAATGGTCAATTTGAGGGTAAGAAAACTTAGAATAAGTGAGTGGATGAAATTCAATTCTTTCTCTTTGGATCTATTCCTCCAACATAACATTACTCTCAATTACTTCCTCTCAAATGTTTGACAATGGATTATGTTTATAGACTCTATTGAAGCTCCAAATTTAGTTGTTTTCAATTTGAATTTCTCTCCTTCAACCATAGGCACCCATGTATCTAATTTGACCTAAGGAAGGGCCAAAGGATAAATGTTAATGATATGGGAGATGCGGCTAGGTTTGGTTAAACCACTTTTCCACTTCAAGGTGTCCTTTGGTATTTATGGAGGACAAAAAGGAGTGTGGGGTGTAATAAAATAGAATGGATCACGTCTGTAGTATAGGTTTAGGTTTAGGTTAGAATTGGTTTATTAGGCAACACCTTCGACTTTTATTTTAGGTACTTTTAATTTTTTTTGTAAAATCATGGGAAATTGTGAGGGAACTTTGTATTCAAGGGTTTTTATCAATATTCACACATATAGAATCAATGAAACATTGTCATATATCACTGAAATAAAAGTTAGAGCATCTTAAAGCACATATCAATGTTTCCCTCATTTCCCTCAGTCTCAGATGGCCCTCGACGGTCTCACATGTAGGTCTCAGTCTTTATCCCAAATGGCCCTCAATGGTCTCACGCATAGGTATCAGTCTTGGTCTTGGAAGGCCCTCTATCTCGGTCTCAACCTTATATCCCAATCATAGAGTGGTGAATTTCATAGTGTCTACCTTCTATCCCAATCACACCTACACCCACGAAGTAAAACAAGTTGTATTAAGAAGTAAGTCAAGTCTTCTTGAGAAAGGATAATTGGATCGTAAAGGAAGGAAGGAGATATGAAGACTATAATTTAGAAAAATATTTAATACCATTGTGTAGGGACTAAATATATGTATCCAACTATACAAAATATATATATTCAACAATATTGAATTGAGAATATTAGTATTCCATGAGGCCCATGATGCCCAATATTCAATACACCTAGGATATCAAAAGACATATATGAGTATGAATAAAATTCATTACCAACATGACTAAATGTATATGTTATATCATATTTGGATAAGTGCCTTCCTTGAATATCAACATATAAACATGGACCACCAAAATTTAATGGATAAATTGAATCCCTTAAGTACATTATCCTGAAAGGGGAAAAAAATCATGAAGGATTTAATTTGTAGAATACTAAAGACTTTTAATTAATATCAATGATTCTATCCTAGTGTTAGTAAGCCATGTCACCAATATAACACATTTCATTATGGTTAAGACTACTCATAAGGAATTTGACATAGCTTAAATATTCATCCAAAAGGTTTGAAGGCTCTGTAGGATACCAAAGGTTATTATGTCATGCCAAGATTCAAATCTTACATTAAATTTCTAGCAAGAATAGTTTGTTGAATTGCACATGATGCTAATATTTAGTACTTCCCACTATCTAAGAATCAATGACCACACATAAAGAGTTAATTGAATCTTAGAATATGTAATATCCCTAGGCCGAACCCAATTGTAAATGTAAATGCAAATGTACTTATGTTGATAATTTTTGTATGCACCTTCATGGCATAGTGTGTGCATGTACTATGTAGTAAAATGATGAAGTGTGCACATTCCAAGATAATGCGCGCAGCAACTTAATTGCACGTGGTTTTGAGGCCAAGGATCCTTTGTGTATATGTTGTGTTTTATAGGCTAGTGAGACAGTTATTATAAGCTAGGATGCTTATGTTTTGAATTAGGCCAGAGAGCCTAGATGTTAAAGGCCAAGGCGCTTATTTTTGTATATGTCTCATCATTAATATAAAATACATCGTTGTGTGCAGATCGACCATGATAAAAGAGTATGGGGGACTAAACTCCACTAGTTAGGGAAAGGGAGGGGGATAAAATTTAAGGAAAAGGAGCTAAGATAGGGAGCTTAAGAAGAAAAGGAATATTATATTAATATTTATTAAATCATAAAGTAAGGATAATTATTTTATCCTAATTTCTAAGGATGGGGACAAGTGGGCCAAAGTAGCTCCCAACATGACAAGTGTCAAGTTGGGGACATGCATACATATAGTTTGGACTTAGTTCATTTTCCATCATTCCTCCCATCATTCCATCATCATTCACTCACTCATTGAGATATCCTCAGTACCTTCATGTCACTGTACCTGAGCCTGTATCTAGAGACATACTTGTTTTGTGTAGCTGGTTAGCTTGGGAGCTGGACTGAAGAAGCGGGTTGTCAAGATTGTGGGGTATTGAAGAGGCGGGTTGTCAGGCCCATGAGAAATTTCTCTCTGGGTGAGATAATTGTTGGGAATTGATTTCCTAAAGGTGATAAACTACAGCTACAGGGCTCTGAGACTTCTTGTCTGGCTTGTTATTGAAGCCCGGGAAGGAAGTGGGGCAACCGAAGGACTGTTGAGCAAAGAAGGGGCACACTTCCTGGGGTGGGACATACATGTGGGGAATGAGGGACTGTAGGTTGTTAGTTTGAGTGGGCACCTGTGATGAAGTCTTTCCTATTGTCTATGAACCATTAGCCTGGTTAGGAATCCCTTTACCCGGGTGGATTTTAGTCCCAGATCGGGGGTGACCCACTATTACGAGGGAAAACTCTCTATGGCTAGGGTGAACCACAATAGACGAAAAATGACTGCAAAAATCAACTCTATCCAAAAAACATGCTATATAAACCAATATGTAAGCGAGATAAGAAAGAGGCCTACCTCGTCCAAATGTTCGATGAAGTCCATCGTTGAGCACTTTGAACCAAAGCAATATACCTGCAACTAGTTCTCAACAAACAAGAAAAGAAAGAATATGGTGATAATATAAAAGGTTAGCACATTAGATAGCATAATCCATTAATATACATAACAAATACGCCCATGAATAATTATTCAAATATTTTCAAGATATCAATTAGATGGGAAAGGAGTATTTCTATTAATAAATGATCAGCAGAAGTGAAAATATTACAGACTTCCATTTCGGCATGGTTTGGAACCGAGAAACTAAGTTCCTTCTAGGTGGGCCTCCACCACTTCAATCCTCCACCAAAGGCAAGCTTGTAGAAGAGAGACAATGGGTTTCTCAATCAATAAGGAAAGAGTTTGGGGGATGAACACTATGTTCAAACTTAAAGGACAAGGGGATGTAGACTCAATATGAAGTAAATAATATCTCCAGAGTAACTTTGCTCTCAAAGTTGAATTATTTCTCCTCCTTTCCATAGCTCAGAATTGGCCCATTTATAGCCTTGAAATGGAACTGAAGGGCCAAGTTGGAACATTTCCAGTATATGGAAGGCCAAGGATTATAGATCTCCTATCGTGACATGGAAACCTGACATTAATTTTCATTTTTTGGCACAAATCCCAATGTACACAGGTTGTAGTGGTGCAGTTTGCGTCTATGCATGCTGTATAATAGGCAAGGTGCGTTTATGTGGAAAATTTTGTATTTTTAGCTCTGGATTTTACAAACAAGGATGATAAGTCTACATGGGGAAATGGAAAAAGGCCTTATATGCAAGACTGCATAGGGTGAGGCAAATCTTGCTATAACACCCACTGCTGAGATTGATGGGCAGTGTGGCATAAGGTTGGGAGGTTTGTGGAAGGTCTGCACACAGTTGGTGATGTTCTTACCAAGACAAGTGTCAATTGTGTGATAAATTTACATGTTTCATTAATATTACGTGTTCATTTTTATGGGTTTATCCTATGTGTGGTTATAACTATCTTTATATTTATGGGTATTGTATGTATACACTACATGTATATGTTTAATGTTATTTCAGTATGAACCTGTGAATTTATAGAACGTATTTGTTTGTTTACATTTTATATATAAATTTTCAAAAGAGTTTTGTGTGTATATGTTTTAATTGCATGCAGTGTGAAAAATTTATGTGGCATAGCTAAGTTGGATGATGGGTATTTTACAGTATGTTGAGCAAAGAACAAAAGCATTTTTTGGAGTAGCATGGCCTGACATGGGTGACCAGGGATGCTACAATATGGTATTAGAGCTTTAGTTTTCAACATCGATCCTAGATGGGCTGAGCAAGTTGAGTTGAAGAGAAATTTCATAGAGGATTTATTTCAAAGTAGCCAGATTTCGAGTTGTAGAGCCTCCATGGTAAAAAGTAACAACAATGGTGTGGAATCGGGAAAAATCCTGAATTTGTGTTGTTAAATTCATGGGAAAATTGAGAAATTCGGTCATATGGTGAGATATTCTTGATTTAATATATGTTCTAACAAATTTGTACCTAGAATTGGTCTAATTTGAAGTTACAGTGAAGCCATGACAGATGGAGCGATATTAGTAATTAAAATTCTCAATTCGTGAATTGAGTTGGGAAAAAAATTCGTTCCAGAAATGTCAACCCACAACGATTTGTTGTTGCAGAGGTTGAATTGGTGTTATCAGGGTGAAATTGAACAAATTTCATAGTTTTAGAATGTCTACGATGAAAATGGGGAAAAAGTTAGGAAAAATCTCCAATTTCTGCATCAAAATTCACAAGGAATTGATGCGCATAAAAATGAATGTGCACAGGTGGGTGCACTAAAAATTCATAATGCGCGGTAAAAAGCTTGTGATATGTAAAAATTGGGTACTACACGAAAAAATGTTGGTGTGTGGGTGTGCGCACTAAATTTTGGCGTCGCGTGGAAAAATGTTGGTGTGCGGGTGCACGCGCTAAATTTTTGCGCCATGCGGAAAAATGTTGGTGTGCAGATGTTTGCACTAAATTTTGGCGTTGCATAGAAAAATGTTGGTGTGCGGGTGTGCAAGCTAAATTTACCATTGCATGTTGTGGATGGAGTGATGCATGCGTAAAACTGGCGCACAATGTGCACACGCATAATATTGGCATGCGGTGTGCACACGCATAATACTGGCACGCGGTGTGCACATGCATAATAATGGAGCGTGTGTGTAACATACCCACTATGGAAATGCAAATTTTTTGGCCTTTTTCTTCTGATCCCCAAGGAAAAGACTTCCCCAAATCCCTACAAGGCCTGATATAGACCCTACTATCTCTTACCCGCACTCATATGATCGGTGGCTATGACCACAGGCCTTATCGGGGAGGTGCTCGTCGGCTTTTGCGATTCGGGAAATCGCGATACATATGTTTCCCTTTCTCTCTTGTCTTTTGAAGGGATGAAACCCGAAATGGTTCTAACCACTTAACAAGGTTAACAGCAAGCTGGAACAAGTTTTGGGTGTTCTGCCCTTCGAGGTTTCGCATAACCGGATTTTGGGATATGCGATGTCAAGGGGATCTCGCACCTAGGTTTCCCAGGAGCTGAAACTTCAAAGCCTGCATACATGTATGTATATATGTATATATATATTGCTCATCCTATTTCGGGAATTCACACACCGGGTTTTTGGGATATGCGACGATAGGAGAACTTACCGTTGGGTATCCCAGGTGCCAAAACACCGAAACACCACTTCTCGTCTGCACTATTATTATTTCGGGGTTTCTCACTTCGGGCTTTCGGGACTGGCGAGTACAAGAGAAATTTCCAATAGGTATATCGGGTATCGAAATACCGAAACACCCAATATTATTCGCACTAAGCCAATTCAGCATTTCTCCTTTCAAGATTTCACATCATGTGAGAACAAGAGGTCTCGCTCCTAGGTTTCCCAGAGGCTGAAAACTCTGAGTCATTGAAACTCTAAACCTGCTCCACTATTTTTGGGGTTTTCTCCATCAAGATTTTGCTAATCAGGATTTTGAGATTGGCGAATACATGGGGCCCACACTTGGCTACCCCGGGTACCGAAATACCGAAGTATGATAACTTCTCCGCACCTTAGCTTTTTGGGATGTCGCAAGTCAGGATCTCGGTACTTGCGAGTACAAGGGAAACTTACCCTTGGGTCTTCCGGGTACCGAAACATTGAAATGCTGAACCAAGTCATACTATGCCAATTCGGGATCCCGCGAGTCAGGGTTTCGTATATCGGAACCTCACTATACAAGAGGTCGAAGATTCACACTTCTTGACTACCTGAATGTTGAAAAGCCGATACACCCTCTCTTCATACACTTGACCAATTCGGGGGTTTTCGAATCGGAGTTTCACAACCTGCACAAACGGGAGGCCTCACACCTAGATCTTTTGGCAGTTGAAACTCCAAAGTACCAACTCTTAACCTACGCATCTATTTCAGGATTTCCCAAGTCAGGATTTCGGGAGTCGTGAGGACAAGGGTTCTTACCCTATGATCTCCCGGGTGTCAAGAAGCCGAAACACTTACCAGTCGCCACGTGTACTCTAAAGTTGAACGTTCTAGGTACTACCATGGGTCTTGGGATCAATGGTCCCGATTTCTTCGTTACTTGCAAAGAATAAAAAGGGGTCGAGGCATTATCGCCTACATTCCTTCATTCAGTTTTACGGTCGTAACCGGCCTCAGATCCTCCGAAAGGATCTCATTCGTGCATTTAGCAAGAGGAAGGGTATCAAACCTCCAAAACATCACAACGAATCATGTTATGTTCATTTCGAGGTTTCTCTAATCAGGATCTCGGGACTAGTGAGTACCAGGGAACTTACCCTTATGTGTCCCGGGTACCGAAACGTCGAAATATTGAGCTCTACGAGACCCACTCTCTCTCATGTAGGGTTTTCAAACTTAAGTCTTAAAGTCCTTCATCGGGTTCTTGGTCAGATTTCCACTGGGTTTTATGACCAGACTAAGAGGTTTTCTCAAATCCCTGAGCTATTAACGTCTGTGATAGATAATAAGAAAATTTAGGATTTTACCATGGCGGTAGTCCTTTCGGGGAACTTACCCTAGCTCTAGAATGTAAGGGAACAATCCCAAAAAGTGTATCCCTGTGGGGAATCTATCCAAGGCAGCATGAGAGGTAATTAAGGGGAACAAATCTCCCGAGAGCAGACTTGAAAGCTGACTTCGTTAAAATACATATATATATATATATATATATATAAATTGAATCTAGTCATTCTAACATAAGCATGCAACCACCATTTCCGATCACAACACCATGCAGACATTTCTACACAAAAATCATTCATAAGTGTTCAAACCATGAGCATATATTCCAAAATATTCAGTGCAAGACACAAGATATAAACACTTATCAGAAAACACCAAGTGATGCAACTGCTGAGAGGGGTGCTTGTTTCCACCCAACTGTAGGCTCTGTGACTCCAAATGGATTTACCACTAGCCACCCCCAAGATACACCACGATGCTTGAGACTCTCTGTCTTTGTTCTTTAGTGACCAAGAATGAAGGTTACTCTCCTTCTTCTCTGCTATCACTCACTCTATATTTTTTTCCAGAGTTCTTCCGATCTCCTCCTGCGATCACTCCCTCGTGTCCCCCCCCACACCTTTTACCTGCCTTTTCTTTCTCGACGAGGTTGCATGTGGCATGAATTCCCCCACAGTGGTAAGCTCTGAGGCCTCCATGGATGGGAGGTTCACCCCCATCCCTCATTAACTCATGAGGAGCCTCTTCACCTACCATCCTGGTGAGTAATTCATTTCGGGACCAGCGAGTTACTCTTGGTTCTCCGGGCCAGTGAAGACCAAATACAGTTTGGTTCGGTGGAAGTTAACGCCACCATTCCAGGTGCCTTCCACCACCTTTCTTCAGCCATCGTGGTCTCTTTTTCAACACATCCCCCTCTCAGCAATTATATATATATATATATATATATTCATGACATTATTTACATTCATGGACCTTTTTACTAAGGTCCATTCAAATCACACATTCACATCTTTGAGTTTGCCATAGTTCTTGGCCAGTATAGTTATTTTTACATACTGGGGGAAACAGGGTGTTACAATTCCCTCCCCCTTAAAGGAACATCATCCTTGATGTTCTATCTATCAATATGACATGTATGTACAGAGGTAAACAAAATTGGATATTCCTATTTCATGGCATCCTCCATTTCCCATGTAGCCGTATCTGGGCCAAAATGTCTCCACTGCACCTTGACCTGTGTAATGGTTTGGTTATAGAGCAGGGTTTCCTTTCTGTCCAGTATGCATTGAGGTTCTGGTAGGAATTCTCCCTCCAGTTCCTTCTGGATCAAAGACCAGTCAATTATATGATTAGAATCGTGTACATATTTCTTCAATAATGAAACATGGAAAACATTATTTGTTTTTACGGTGGGAGGAAGTGCTCGCCTATAGGCTACAGGTCCCACTCTATCTAGAACTCAAAGGGTCCACAATACCAAGGTGAAAACTTGGCACAAGCTCCCATTTTCAAAGAACTCTTCCTGGGCCTAACTTTGAGATATACATGGTCTCTCGTCTTGAACTCTCTTAGATTTCTCTTATGGTCGGCATAACTTTTCTGTCGATTCTGAGCAACCTTCAAGTTTTGTTTTATCTAAGTCACTTGTTGTTCCATTTCTTTCAACATGTCGGGTCCAAAAGAAATTTTTTTTACAAGATTACTCCAACTAACAGGAGTGTTGGACAGTCTACCATAAAGGACTTCAAACGAACTCATCCTTAAGGAGTCTTGGTAGCCATTGTTGTAAGAGAATTCCACCAGTGGCAAGTAGTCTTCCCACTTCTTGGGTTGATGCATTATATGCATTCTTAACATGTCTTCTAGTATTTTGTTCATTCTTTCTGTCTATCCGTTGGTTTGAGGGTGATAGGCAGTGATAAACAACAACTTGGTCTCTAAACCAGCCAGCAGTGAGTTCCAAAAGTTGGAAGTAAATTTTGTGTCTATGTCAAACATGATCTCTTTCGGCATACCATGCAGTCTGAATATCTCCTTCATGAATACCTGAGTGATGTCTATTTCCTTACTAGTTGATTTGATGGGGATAAAGTGAGAGGACTTGCTCAATTTATCCACCACTACCATGATGGTGTCATTTTGTTTGGTCGAGGTTGGTAATCCAGTGATGAAATCCATGGAGATGGTTTCCCATTTCCATTCCGAGATCGGTAGAGGTTGTAATAATCCTGCTGGGTGTCGGTGTTCTACTTTTCCCTATGGAATTCTATGCATTTGGCTAGGTACTCAGCTATGTCTTTCTTCAATCCATGCCAATAGAATTGTTTTCTAGTGGCCATGATCATTTTATGGTATCCTGGATGACCAAAATAGGGTCTTTTATGTAGTTCATCCAGTATGAACCTCTTCAAGTCGTCACAATATGGGACATACAATCTACTTCGGTAAGTGAGCATACCTCCTTCCATCATCTGGTATCCTCCATACTTTATCCCTGTGGGCTCTTGCTGCAGGTACGAGGTCACGGTATGGAAGAATGTGTCTGTCTCTTGTGCATTTCTAACTCTTTCTTTGACATCCATCTTGCAGGTGCTAACTATGGCCAGGTGAATTTTTTTCATGCTTTTGCTAAGGGCATCTCCCACCCTATTTTCTTTTCCTTTATTGTGTTTGATTTCGAAATCAAACTCGCTAAGGAGGGCCATCCACCTAGCTTGTATAGCATTGATCTTTGGTTGGTAAAATAGATATCACAATCCACAGTGATCTGTCATAAGTACAAATTTTCTTCCCAGGAGGTAATGCCTCCACATTTTCAAGGAATGCACTATGGCAGCCAGCTCTAGATCATGGGTCACATAGTTTACTTTGTGCTCATTCAATTTTTGGGATTCATAGCAGACCACACTTCCTCCTTGCATAATGACTCCTCCGAGCCATTCCTTATAGGCATCTGTGCACATGAGGAAGTCGGCTTCGGGATTGGCGATCTTTAACATGGGTGCATGGGTCAGTAGATGTTTCAGGGTCTGAAATCTTTCTTCACATTTCTGTGTCCACATGAACTTTGTCCCCTTCTTTTGGAGGGCAGTGATTGGACAACCAATCTTGGAGAATCCTTTTATAAATATCCTATAGTATCCTACTAATCCCATAAAGGATTTGATATTTGAAACATCCTTTGGGGTAGGCCATTCCATGATAGACCTGATTTTGTCGGGGTCTACTGCTACTCCTTCTTCGTATAGAACATGGCCCAAGTAATGTATTTTCTTCTGAAAGAATTCACATTTGTTGAATTTAGCATAGAGCTAATGTTCTCTTAGCACTTGCACAACAATCCTAAGATGCTCTTCATGCTCTTCTTTATTATTGGAGTAAATTAATATATCGTCAATAAAAACTAGCACAAAATTGTCTAGGAATTTGTTGAGTACATTGTTCATCAAGAACATGAAAGTGGCAGGGGCATTGGTTAACCCAAATGGCACTACCACAAATTCATAGTGACCATACCTAGTCCGAAAGGCATTTTTATGGATGTCTTCACCCTTAATTTGGACTTGATGGTATCCTGACCTCAAGTCAATCTTTGAGAAAATAGACGCACCCCCCAATTGATCGAACAGGTCATCGATCCTGGGTAAGGGGTACTTGTTCTTTATGGTTACCTTATTGAGTTGTCTATAATCTATACACAGTCTAAGGGTACCATCCTTCTTTTTCACAAATAGGACTAGTTCTCCCCATGGAGACACACTGAGCCAAATATAGCCTTTATCCATCATTTCTCTTAATTGCAATTTGAGTTCAACTAACTCGGGTGTGCTCATCCAGTAGGGTGTCCTAGACACTGGCACCTCCTGGTGCAAGTTCTATCGAGAAGTCTATGTCTCTTCTTGTAGGTAGACCCGGTACCTCTTTCGGAAACACATCTCTATATTCTCTCAGGGTAGGGTGGTCTTAGAGGCTTGGTTTTTCATCTTCAATAGTTTTCAACACCTGTATTGCATATAGGGGACATCCTTTTCGGCAATACTTTCTCATTTGCAAAGCTGATATTTGTCTCACCGAGACAGGTTTTTGGATCCTTTGAAGGGTTATCCTTTCCCCTTCTTTACTTACACATTCTAAGGTTTTATGGTAATAGTCCAATCTAGATTTATGGGAGGCTATCCAGTCCATGCCAATCAATAGATCATATGATCCCAGGGGTAATATGTTAAGGGTTGCTTGGGTGGGGAATTCACCTAAAATTAATTGGCAGGTTGGTATGACATCTGCTACCCTTCTTCTGGCGCCAGTGGCTAACTATACCAACCATGGCTTGGTAGGTTTATGTGGTTGTATTTTACACTTATCCACAGTATTAGGGGCTATATAACTCAAATTTGAACCAGGGTCAATCAAAATAGACACTAGATGGTTGGAGATCATACCTTCTATTTCCACCACTGAAGCTTGGTGGTCAGCTTGGTTATTATCCAAGGCTGCATAAATTTGTGGCACACTCCTAGCCACATCATTGATGGTGGTAGCTTCCTGGATGTTGTAAATTCTCTAACGATTCTGTTGCTGGTGTGGATAGTTTCTCAGTAGATGTTCTTCTCCGCAACCCCAACATTTCAAAGTTTCTCTCTTTGGGTTATCAGTCTTCACTGGTACAGATCCAGAAGTTTTATTTCTGCTCAAGGAGGGAAAATTATGTTGGTGTACACTCTAGGTTGGGAAACTCATCCTTGAGTTCTTCTTATAGTTCTTAAATATTGGGAATTTAATCCCCTTTCTCTGAAATCCCGAACTACTCTTCGATTTCTAGCCTTCGTGAGGTTCTATTCGATGCCCAAGCTATTCATAACAATATCTTGCCTTTCGAATAGTATCTTCTAGGGTCTTGGGTTTGTCAAATTCAATCTTGTTCTGATAGTCCTTAGGTAGTCCACTGATGAATCATTGCACCTTTTCCTTTTCTGGTTTTATGTAGGGTACATACCTCAGCAACTCGAGGAATCTGCTGACATATTCCTCTATGGTGAGTTGCCCCAGCTTGAGTTCATAAAACTCTTTAATCTTCTCATCGAAATATTTTTCCGACAAATACATTTTCTGGAAGTATTTCTCAAATTTATCCCAAGATAGGTCCTCTTCGCGAACCCCTTTCACATTCTTAAGGTATTCCCACCAGATGGAAGCCTTTCCATTCAAGTTGAAGGTGGCCACTCAGGCCTTCAAATTTTCTAAGAAGTCATGGACTCTGAAATACTTCTTTAGTCCAAGCAGCTAGGCCTCTGCTTCCTCTCCCTTTTTTATTTCACTGTCGAAGGAGGGTGTCTTGGCCTTCATGAACTCTTCAAATTTATGACCGTTGGAAATCTTTTTCTTCTTCTGTCTTCTTCAAGAATAAGAACTAGTTTTGCTACTAGAAGAGCCCTCTAAACCACCAACTTCCTTCCCGGAGGAATCATCCGCCACTTTTCCTTTACCTCTGGGATGGAACTTTTTCGAGGTGGTCCTCTTGGTGTGGCCACTGATATGACCATGTTTCTATGTCTCAGTTTCATGCTCCATTTGTCTTTGTAATTAAGATAAGCTCTGCAGTAAAACTGCATTAATTTTTGTTTGTTTCTCTTGTTCTTTCATCATCCTCTCATTGTTAGCCTTGCAGCTTTGTAATTCAACCATGAGGTGCCTCAAAGTCTCGGCTAGATCTAGAGGGGTCCCTACTGCCCTCCTTTCATCAGAATCTTCATCTCTATTGTGGGAGCCCTCCCCCACTTCATGGTGAGTCACCATTTTATACGTTTGTAATTTCCCGTGGTTGATCTTGCGCTTGTGTGAAAAAGGAAAAACGTTGGTTGTTAGTCAATGTTCATATTCATTAATAACCAATACATAATTGATATTTTTCTCATGCACACACACAATAGGAATTTTTCATTCTTAACTTCGACTTTTTAATTGAGGGGGTCAAGATAAGGAGTTACTCATTTTAACAGTACTACGAATGGAGTCTCTGCACAACCCGTTCATGAGCCCAAGCAGGCCAAATGTTGTAACCATGCTCTAATACCACTTTGTAACATACCCACTACGGAAATGAAAATTTGTTTGGCCTTTTTCTTCTAATCTCCGAGGAAAAAACTTCCCCAAATCCCTACGGGGCCTGATACAGACCCTGCTATCCCTTAACTGCACTCATATGACCGACAGCTATGACCACGGGCCTTATCGGGGAGGTGCTCGTCAACTTTCACGATTCAGGAAATCACGATACATATCTTTCCCTTTGTCTCTTGTCTTTCTAAAGGCTGAAACCCAAAACGGGTCTAACCACTTAACAAGGTTAACAGAAAGCTGGAACAAGTTTTGGGTGTTCTACCCTTCGGGGTTTTGCATATTGGGATTTCGGGATATGCGATGTCAGGGGGATCTCGCACCTAGGTTTCCCGGTAGGCGAAACTTCGAAGCCTACATACATGTATGTATATATATATATATTGCTCAGCCTATTTCAAGAATTTGCACACTGGGTTTTCAGGATATGCGATGACAGGAGAACTTACCATTGGGTATCCCAAGTGTCGAAACACTGAAACACCACATCTTGTCCGCACTATTATTATTTTGGGGTTTCGCACTTCAGGCTTTCGAGACTGGCGAGTACAAGAGAAATTTCCAATAGGTATATCGGGTACCAAAATATCGAAACACCCAATATTATTCGTGCTAAGCCATTTTGGTGTTTCTCCTTTCAGGATTTCGCATCATGTAAGAACAAGAGGTCTCACTCCTAGGTTTTCCAGAGGCCGAAAACTTGAAGTCATCAAAACTCTAAACGTGCTCCACTATTTTCTGGGTTTCCTCCATCGGTATTTCGCTAATCGGGATTTCAAGATTGGCGAATACATGGGGCCCACACTTGGGTACCCCGGGTGCCGAAATACCGAAGTATGATAACTTCTCCGCACCCTAGCTTTTTGAGATGTCGCAAGTCGAGATCTCTGTACTTGCGAGTACAAGGGAAACTTACCCTTGGGTCTTCTAGGTATCGAAACGCCGAAATGTCGAACCACGTCATACTATGCCAATTCGGGATCCCGCGAGTCAGGGTTTCGTATATCAGAACCTCGCTATACAAGAGGTTGAATATTCACACTCCTCGACTACCCGAATACCGAAAATCTGATACACCCACTCTTCATACACTCGACCAATTTGGGGTTTCGCGAATCGGAGTTTCACAATGTGTGCAAATGGGAGGCCTCGCACCTAGATCTTCTAAGAGATGAAACTCTGAAGTACCAACTCTTAACCTACACATCTATTTTGGGATTTCCCAAGTCAGGATTTCGAGAGTCGTGAGGACAAGGGTTCTTACCCTATGATCTCCTGGGTGCCGAAAATCCAAAACGCTTACCGACCGCCACATGTACTCTACAGCTGGATGGTCCAGGTACTACCATGGGTCTTGGGATCGATGGTCCCAATTTCTTCGTTACTTGCGAAGGTTAAAAAGGGGTCAAAGCATTATCACCTACATTCCTTCATTCAGTTTTACGGTCGTAACCGGCCTCAAATCCTCCGAAAGAATCTCATTCATGCATTTAGCAAGAGGAAGGGTATTGAACCTCTGAAACATCACAATGAATCATGCTATGTTCATTTCGTGGTTTCGCTAATTGGGGTCTTAGGACTGGTGAGTACCAGGGAACTTACCCTTATGTGTCTCGGGTACCGAAATGCTAAAATACTAAGCTATAAGAGACCCACTCTCTCACGTGCAGGGTTTTCAAACTTAAGTCTTAAAGTCCTTCATCAGATTCCTGGGCAGATTTCCACCGGGTTTTATGACCAGACTAAGAGGTTTTCTCAAATCCCTGAGCTGTTAACGTATGTGATAGATAATAAGCAAATTTGGGATTTTACCATGGTAGTAGTCCTTTTGGGGAACTTACCCCAGCTCTAGAATGTAACAGAATGATCCCAAAAAGGGTATCCCTATGGGGAATCTATCCAGGGCAGCATGAGAGGTAATTAAGGGGAACAATTCTAACATAAGCATGCAACCACGATTTCCAATCACAACACCATGTAGACATTTCTACACAGAAATCATTCATAAGTGTTCAAACCATGAGCATATATTCCAAAATATTCAATGCAAGACACAAGATATAAACCCTTATCAAAAAACACCAGGTGATGCAACCACTGAGAGGGGTGCTCATTTCCACCCAACCGTAGGCTCAATGAATCTAAATGGATTTACCACTAGCCACCCCCGAGCTAGACCACAATGCTTGAGACTCTCTGTCTCTATTCTTCAATGACAGAGAACGAAGGTTACTCTCCTTATTCTCTGCTATCACTCACTCTGTATTTTGTTCCAGAGTTCTTCCAATCTCCTCCTGTGATATCTCCCTCTCATCCCCCCCCACACCTTTTACCTTCCTTTTCTTTCTCAGTGAGGTTGCGTGTGGCATGAATTCCCCTGTGGTGGTCAGCTCTAAGGCCTCCACGGATGGGCAGTTCACGCCCATCCCTCATTAACTCATGAGGAGCCTCTTCACCTACCATCTTGGTGAGTAATTCATTTTGGGGACAGTGAGCCACTCTTGGTTCTCTGAGCCAGTGAAGACCAAATATGGTTTGGGTTAGTGGAAGTTAACGCCACCACTCCAG